>CM077166.1:160266626-160352290 GCA_039583875.1 Platanthera guangdongensis
GTCACACTAAAACCTTTCTATACTCTGAGTATAGCTAGAAAACCTAGATTAGCCAAGCTTTTCTCAATAGCTATGGCTATGGCGGCAGTGACGAGTACGGAGTTTTTCAATGAATCACATCATTACCTATGAGATAGGGAAGGAAGGTGGGCATCCCTATCTTGCTTGCTTGGATTGGACTAAATAGAACCCTTCTTCTATGTTCCCTGGCTTGGATCCCTTTTAACAGCTACTATATAAAGAATCTAAGAAAATCCTTAGAATTTTCATTGTTGTTCTAGTGCCCATGAAATGTTCTCTATATGGGGAGATATGACACTTCTTGATTTCATTTTCTTTTCGGGCACACATTGACTCACCACTCCATCATCTCCATCCTAAAAAAATAAGGCTCACCCCACATATATAAACGCACCTGGTGTAAAAATCTCTTCCTTTGTTGATATGATAAATCAGAGGACATTATATTGATGACTATGTAATTCATGAAGTCTGTGTACCAAGGTATTGTACTTACAGAAATAGCTAGAACCCTCTCATCTTGAAATCTCTTGTCGATTTTAGAATTACATGGTGGGTGGGAATACTCGATCCTAGATAAATGATCAGCTACTAGGTTTTTTGCACCTTTCCTATCCTTAATTTATACTTCGAATTCTTACAAGAGAAGAATCCATCTAATCAATCTTGGCTTTGCATCCTTCTTCTCCATGAGGTAATGGATCACAACATGATCCATGTAAACCGTACTTTTCGTGCATAAGAGATAAGATCTAAACATCTCAAAGGCGAACACAACCGCTAGTAGTTCTTTCTCAGTTGTGGTGCAGTTGACTTGAGTATCGATCAATGTTTTACTTGCATAGGCAATCGTGTGGAATACTTCCCCCATACTTACCCCTAGACAACTCCCACATCATAATCGCTTGCATCATACATTAAGACGAACGGTTCTTCCCACTCAGGAGTCACTATAATAGATGCAGTGGTCAAACGATATTTGAGTTCGTTAAAAGCTTTTAAACACTCATCACTAAAATAGAACTTTATGTCTTTTTCTAATTGTCCGCTCAATGGTTTTGTTATCTTTGCAAAGTCAATAATAAACCTTCGATAAAAGTCGGCGCGTCCTATGAAGCTTCGCAACATCTTCACATTTTTGGGTAGTGGTAGCTTTTTATCACAAGTTTTACTTTATCCACTCCTGAACCATTACTAGACACGTGGTGACCAAGTACTATTCGCTCACACAAAATGAAGTGACATTTCTCCCAATTCAAAACAAGGTTTATCTGAACACAACGTGCAATCATCTTTTTTAAACAAAATAAGAAAAATCAAAGGATTTGCCGAAGATAGAGAAATCATTCATGAAAATCTCAATATCATGGTGCATAATGTAAGATAAATAGCAAACATGCAACGCTGAAAAGTAGTAGGTGCGTTACATAGACCAAATGACATTCTTCTAAATGTGAAAGTCCCATAAGGACAAGTGAATGTAGTCTTCTCCTGGTCCTCGGGATTTACAGTGATTTGATTATAGCCTGAATATCCATCTAGAAAACAGAAAAAATTGTTCCGTGCCAATTTACATAACACTTGATCAAGGAAGGATAGAGGGAAATGATCCTTTCTTGTGAATTTATTAAGCTTGTTGTAGTCCACACAAATACGCTACCCATTAATCGTTCTAGTGGATACTAACTCATCTTTCTCATTCCTTATTAATATCATCCCTCCTTTCTTGGGGACACGTTGCACTAGTGATCTATCTGAGATAGGATAAATGATCCCAACATCTAACCATTTTTTAATTTCTTTCTTAACCACTTCCTTCATTGTTGGGCTTAAACGACATTGGGGCTCTATGGATCCCTTAAAGATTTCTCCTAGAGGATCTTAAGCAAACATAATGAAGGACTTATCCCTCGGATATCTGATATTGTCCATCCTAATGCCAACTTATATTGTTTTAATAATTCAATTATCTTTGTTGTTGCTCTAATTGTAATTTCAAGTTAATAATTACCAGTATAGTGTCGTTTTCTCCGAGATAAACGTATGTGAGATGATCAGGAAGAGGTTTCAACTCTAATAATGGTGGACCAATGATAGAATGTTTTACCGTCAAGGATTTCTCGGGCATCTCTAGTGGTTTCAGTTTACGAAACCAAATAGTTGGCTTCTCAAATGCCTGTAAAGAGTCTGGAATTTCATTCTCCTCATCAGATAAGTCATCGTGCTCCAATCACCATGTTAATAAAATATCTTGTTTTTTAGAAATAACACTTGTCTCAAAATCACATATAGATATATGATTGACTACTTCCATAGTGTCTACCTCTCGGTGGGGAAATTTAAGCACCTTGAGTACATTAAATATAACATGCTCGTCATTTACTCTCATGGTAAACTCTCCCTTCTGAACATCTATCAACGTCCTACCCATGTGTAGGAATGGTCTCCCAATAATAATGAGAACCTCTCTATCCTCCTCCTCACCTAAAACAACAAAGTCCACCGGAAAAATAAACTTATCTACCTTAACTAAAACATCTCCAACTATCCCTTTTGGAAATGCAAGAGTTCTATCAACTAATTGCAAGGTTATGGTAGTTTTAGAGATCTCTCCTAAACCTAACTTTCTATATATCGATAGCGGCATTACGTTAATGCTTGCCCATAGATCACATAATGCCTTGCCCTCGAATTGATGCCCTATAGAGCACGGTATGGTAAAACTTGATGGATCATTTAATTTGGGTGGAAGTCTTTTTTGAAGCAAAGCACTACACTCCTGAGTGAGTGCTACCGACACATTTATTCCAAATTCTTTGTTTTTTAGATACAATATCATTCAAGACTTTCACCAAGCTTAACATTGGTTCTAATGCTTTAGCAAAAGGGATGTTGATTTGTATTTTCTTAAATATTTCTATAATTTTTTGGAATTATTGATCGAGCTTACTCTTCTTTAACCGTTTAGGAAATAGTGGTAGTGGAAAGACTATAAAATTGTCTTTCTTCTTTATATTTTCGACGATTTGTTTTTTCTTCTTATCTCCTAACACTTTTACTCCTTCGTTATAGTTAACATTTTATTTTAACTCCTCAATAGGGTCACAAGGATTAACATCCTCCAATTTTTTTTCTTTAGTATCCTTCTTATCTTGTTCATTTGTAGGTCCGCTCACTAATACTTTTCCATTCTGCAATGTGAGCGCTTTTCAATGTTGGTTTTCTCCATTCGGATTCGAGGTGGTATCCATTGGGAGTGACCCTTGCGGTCTAAGGCTCGAGGCATTGGCAATTTGTCTCAATTAGGATTCAATTACCCTTAATGAACCCTCTAACTTGAAATGCGAGCATCAATTTTTTGTATTGATTCGATAAGTATCTCATCATATAATTTTTTAGAAGATCTTTGTTGATTATAATTATTATTGTGGGATGGATGTGGATTTGAGTTGCATCTGTGTGGGTGTGCCATTTTGGTATTATTCTTCCACGAGAAGTTAGGATGATTACATAGTTTCAGATTGTAATAATTTGAGAACACATTATTATTATTATTATTATTATTATTATTATTATTATTATTATTATTATTATTATTATTCCTAAGTTGCCCACATATAAAGTTAATCTCCTCGTAAGGAATGATAATTTGTTCGACCATAAGTGAATGGTTCAAGGAAATTTGAGGGGTAACTATACTATTAACCTATGGATTCATTTGAGCTTGATTTAAAGTCAGGGTGTCTAACCTCTTGTTCATGGAATTGAATTGTGCAGTCATTTGCACGACAAAAGAGGTATTCAACACCAACCGCAAATGTTTCTCATGATCGTCTTTCGATCTCGAGTACACCAGGATATCATCAATAAACACTATCACGAAAAAATCCAGGTACTCGCGGAATATTCGGTGCATCAAGTCCATAAATACCGAAGGCGCATTGCACAGTCCAAACGACATGACCGTGAACTCGTAGTGCCCGTACCTTGTTACAAATGCGGTTTTGGGAATATCTTCTTCCCGGATCCTCAATTGGTAATAACCAGATTTCAAATCCAACTTCGAGTAGACGGACGATCCCACTAGCTGATCAAACAGCTCATAAATCCACGGAATCAGATATTTATTCTTCTCGGTTAGCTTATTCAATTTACGGTAATCAATACATAACTGTAAGCCACCGTCTTTCTTCTTCACAAAAAGCACAGGGGCGCTCCATGGAGACATGCTTGGGCGTATAAAACCCTGCTCCGTCAATTCCTGCAGTTGGAATTTCAACTCCGCCATTTCCTTAGGCGCGACGCGATATGGTGAGCGGGCCACAGGTTTCGCACCTAGCACCAACTCGATCGTGAAGTCAATCTCACGCTGGGGTGGTTACCTAGGGAGATCCTTGGGAAACACATCTGCGAATTCCGACACAATCGGAACATCACCCACACTGGCCTTAGATTCAACAGTCTGAATCAGGGCGAAGTAACACTCCGCACCCTTCCGAACAGCCTTTAAGACTTGGAGTGCAGACAACAATGTCCCGCCCACTCCTCGCATACCTGCAAACTTTGTCTTTTGTTCGGTATTCTGGCCCAACGTGATCTATTTGGACTGGCAATCAATCAAGGCATGCTGCTCCGCAAGCCAATCCATACCAAATATCATGTCGAATTCCGATATCGACAATACAGATGGAGTCAAACTGAAATCCCGACTTCCTATTTGGACCGCCACATCGCAAGCTTGATCCGCAAGCATCCAACAACCATTCAACGACACCACTCTGACGCTATCTGTCTTTACACGATTAGGTATCCCAAGCCGCGTTATAAACTCGCGAGACAGAAAAGAATGCGATGCACTTGTATCAAACAGTGCTCGCGCCAGCGTGTCCCGAATCATCACAAAGCCTGTGACAAGCATGTCACACACACAAGCCACATACACATATGCATTAAGCAAAACATATAAGCAATACAATACTCAAACACTAAACTCGTACCTGTGACGACGTCACTCTGCTTGATGGCCTCATGCAGGCCAAGATTTTAGACCCGGGGCTGCGCCTGAGAGGCAGAGGATTCCACCACCGCCTTTCTATTTTTCGCATATGATGCTCCCGCCTTCTTTTCACTCTTTGGCGGCACCTGACAATCTCGAGCTATATGCCCCACTCGTCCACAATTGAAGCACGTACGAGTATCCGGCTTTGAGGTGGCCCCTGACGTTGCTCCCGATGTAACTGAAGAATGAGCTTGTCCCGCCATCTTAGGCCTCTTGCCCCATTTCTTCTTATAAAATTACTTCGTCGGTCGGGGCAAATTAAACTCTGGCTATGACACAACCAATGCCCTCTTCCCTTGCACTCTCTTCATGTCTTTTTCCAGCGCGCTTGCAGTGTCAACCAACGCCTGGAAGCCTTGGTTCACCGAACTAGAAAGCAGGAACCTCAGCTCGTCCTGCAATCCTTCGTAGAACCAATTTTTCTTCCTCTGCTCATCATCAAAGATCGAACCCGCATACTGCCCCAAGCATGTAAACTCATGCAGGTAAGCTTCCACACTGCAGTCACCTTGCGTCAGCCTTTGGAATTCATTCTCCATGGCAATCCGTTGCGCCGCAGGAAGGTGCTTTGCTAGGAAGAGTCGAGAGAATTCTTCCATTGATACTTGTGTTAAGGGACGACCCGCCAAGTGATGCAACTCCATCTCGTCCCACCACAGTCTAGCCTCTCCTTCAAGAAGGAAGGTAGCTAAGGTGACTTTCTGATGCTCCTCCGTTCCAATTGTCGTCATGATCCGCTTGACGTGCGATAACCAATCCTCAGCCTGTGCTGCAGCTCCGACTCCCGAGATCGTCGGCGGGTGAAAACTCATAAACCGCGTCAACTGCTTCTCAGCGGCTCGAGGATTCACAACCACAACAGGTTCCGGCCTCGCCTCCACCTGTTCTGGCCTCACGGCTGGCTGCGCCTGCCCAACCGGCTGTCCTTGAACCATGGCAAACAAAGCCTCAGTAATTTGTCGCACGGTTTCTGCAGATGGCGGAGGTGTAGGCACCTCAGCTGGTGTCGTACTTTCATCCGAACGCTGGGGCTCCGATTGCCCCGCACCACTCCGAGTCACCTAAAGGGGATAAGACACACATATTAACGGCCTTACATAAGAAAACAACACAAAATAGGAACACTCAGGTTCCTCAAACACAAGAATTTGCATTCCTATCATGGACATTCAGGAGTTCAAACGTATTACCGTGGTTCGCACAGACACGTGCTCGCCACCCCACAAAAGAAGGCGACCATGACTTCGAGAGGAAACAACCAAGAACGCGGATACCAAAAATGTAACAACCCCATCCGTTCATATAATATATACTAGAAGGTCCGGCCGGGACCCCACAATATATACCACAAAACAGACGATGAAGCTACGGAGTGATACCAGAGTAGCGCAGCGCACCTAACACATTGCATTCTAGCGGAAGCCTATACATTTGAACTCCTCTCTTGAATGTCCAACATATAAAACTCCACATTTTATAGATTATAGGAATGTCATACAACATGTAACATCGTTGGCCTTATGGCCTTACAGGGCTTTCAAACAGTGGCCCAAAAATTGGCACGCAGGCCGGCCACATCAAAGAAAACATAACATGTACATTCACAATAGCCTTCGAGGGCTAGTAGCGGCAGTAGCAAAAGCAGTAGGGACTTCAACCCTTATGCGTCCCGCTCGATTCTCCAGCACCTGCACAGGGACATTCCACCCAAGGGTGGAAAATAGAGGCAACGGTCAGCATTCAACTGACCAAATTATAACGACCCTACCCTTTTTCCGGGGCAGCGGTAATCTTCCATGCAGGCATAACATATCACAAGCATGGCTATATATCTCATATAATATGTTATCACGCACACATGCCATCACAACCGTTAGCCACCCGGCCCAACGGTCCGTGCACTTAGGACACATTCTTGGTGTACTGGAAAATCAGTTGCCCACCACGGTATCAGGGTCACAGCCCAACGACAACTCACTTGAGCATTTACTCCATGGCGTGCAGCCGGAGTTCTAGTCGTAATGCACCGGGATGGGCCCGTAGCCCCCCATTGTGTCATGGCACGCAGTCCTACGACTCTCGCTATGCGCTCCAACAGACCGCACCTTCTGGTCTCACGTCGGACGGACATACCGCAGGTCGGATCCTCCACCCCACGTTGCTCAAATCGCCTTGCCATCACCAAGTATGGAGTACTCGCGACTATAAAAGGTGCGGGTCGGTGTCACCAATCCTGTTCTGGCCTTCAAGCCTGGGTATTTCTCTTACACTCATTCATATCAGAACATCAGCGGGTCTTTCCTGGGCACACCAGTACTTCCTGCTACTCTCTTCGCAGGTGGACACCGCAAATATGACAAATGTCAGGGGTCTTTCTTGGCTACCATGTCAGTACTTCCTGTTACTCGCTTCACAAGTGGACTCCCCATGAACATTCAACATTCCAAATGGTATTTCCTGGAATTCCAATCTAGTACTTTCTGCTACTTCCTTTCACAGGTCAAACCCATCAGCACAAGCAGCACAAGCATTCTACAGGTATTTTCCTGGACTACCAATCCAGTACTTCCTGCTACTTTCTTTCACAGGTCCAACCCGCCAACTCCTAAACTACACGTTTATCACAGAGTCTTCTCCAGTTTGTATACAACATCACCAATCCAGACTAACCTGTCCAGATGGGCTTCACACAGCATGCCTATTCCGTACTCTATTTCCGGATCTATATGCAAATAAAGGGGATTTCATGAATCCACCCAAAGACTCCCAAAATAAGCCACCTTTTGGTGGGAGAATCATATACATATGCCAAAAAGGAATCCTTCACATGGCTAGGAAGAAAAGTCGTTACCCTTGAAGACCTCTTCGGTGCCATGAGATCCAAGCTGGCTCAAACGACTCACAAGAGCTTTTCCTCCGCAACGTCGGCCTCGGATCTCTCGTCGGCAACCCGCAGCACCACCGGTGATCAGCCCCCTCTCCTCCTCCTCCTTCTTCCTCTCTCTTTCTCTCTCTAGACATTTAGAAAGATGAAGGCCAAATAGAAATGAGTCTTCTTTCTCAACTCTCGCCCTTAAGGAAGAAGGGAGGGATCTCAGCTATTAGATCCCAGCTGAAGAAGAATGGACTGCCACGAAAATCCACAAAATCTTATTTCGAGTCCGACACGCCCTGTGACACGCCCGTATCATAGGCCGTGTCACACTAAGCGGTGCATAAACCGATGTATCAAGCCTTATCCCCGAAACAGGTCACACCCAGGGTACAAGCCGCCCGTGACATAGGGCGTGTACATCACTCGAGTCATCTTCACGACCTACTCGAGAGGACTACTCGAGTAGTTAGCTATGACACGCCCGTGTCGGATGACCAACACGCCCGTGTCACACTAAGCGGTGCATAAACCGATGTAATCCAGACCTACTCGAGTGGACTTACTCGAGAGAAAACCAATTACTCGAGTACTCAGATCAGACACGCCCGTGTCACAGGGATGACACGCCCGTTTCACCCCCCCTTTACTCGAGTACTTTTCCACCTACTCGAGAGAAAAGTGCCGACCACTCGACACAACAGAACATGCCCTGTGACACGCCCGTGACACAGGCCATTTATCCCATGCTCGACGAACGTATTTTTCGTCGAACTCGCGACGGCTCCGTACCCGAGCAGGACACACCCTGGGACACACCCGTGTCCCAGGCCGTGTCACCCAAAAATGAGTATGCTGAAAAATGGGTTGTTACAATATGAATTTGGGCACATGAGTTTGGGATAACTATTTGTTAGTTTGGATAAATAAAAATTAGTTCATCATTAGAAGTTAGGATGAGTAGAGTCTTGGATTGGCTAGTGTTAGGTGGTGCTCAGGATCGACAAAAGATCGTCTTTCCCGTAGAGAGGAAGTGTCAAATACACTAGGGTTAGATCCAGTATAACATTTAATGGTATGGGAAATGAGTAACAACCAATGATAATAAGTGCCTTGTGGAAGGGAACTTTGGGCTTCAGCCCATCACATTTCCTAGTGCGCTCGAGAGCCCTTCACGGGGAATACCTTGGGCAGTCTTGGGCTAACCAAAACTATAGGAAAAATTGGAATGCAAGAGTAACTAGTAAATCTATGGTTTCACCTTCACTCACCCTGATGTCTCAGGGTGGTAGGTTGGGTCACTCGGGCTGTAGGCTCAGTGGATTTGGTGGTGGGCAGGTTTACCCGGCGAGCTTAGGCTCGGTTGTTGTTTATGATGGGCAGGTTGTCCCAATGAGCTTTGGCTCGGTTGTTATTGTGGCAGACGGGTTAGTCCGGGGATCTTTGGCTCGATAGCTGATACATAAGGTTTAGAGGTGGGTGTGGCCCAACCCACCGCTTCCGTTTGCCACTACGGAGGTATCCTGGGAGGTTCGGCTCCAAAAAGGGGGAACTAAAGGTCTGTGTACACAGAGTCGAGTGGGTGAGTTGCACTTTCATGTTCACATCATGGTATAATTGTATTTCATAGCATAATCATTGCATATAACCCGACACCTATTGTATAAGTAGTATTGGACGGTTTATACAATAGGCCCTGCAAAACGACCCCTTGGTTTATAAGTTCGTGCGAGCGTGCTTATAAGTTAAGGTTTTTATTCAGTATTATATATATATGCTTGCTAGAAAACTGACACCCTATCGTATAAATTGGTATGAGACTTTTTATACGATAGGAGCCCTGCAAAAGATCCCTTGGCTTATGTGTCTTCATATAAGTTAAGGTTGCCTTTATTTTTTAGTCTTTCTTACCTTCATTTTGTGTTATATACCATAGAACTACTAGATTAGTTCCGTCATCACCTGCTTATATTTGTTATTCTCCACTTTCATGTCCTTTCCTTTCCTCCTCCCCACCCGGTGCCTAGGAGCCATAGGGGAATGGGCAGGGGATGATAGTTATTAGTCTTTTAGACTAATGGTTTTCGAACCACATCATTTTAGGGGATAGTGGAGCCCAGCATGGAGGAGCAACCCTAGAGGTTGGCACGCTTGGAGATGGGGTAGTCTAGTACCGGAGTTCAGACAGCAGAGACTGTGAGTCTTGATCGCTAGTAGTTATATTAGTTTTGCTTCCGCGATGAGAGATATGTAGTGAGGACTTGATGTACTGGGCATGTGCCCAAGTTTTTAGTACTTTTATTACATCTGTGGACACTCCCTTCGTGGAGATTATTTACTATATATATGTGATTTCTGTGGACTTTCCTCTTACTATTTTGCTACAGTTGTGATCGATTTGGCCGGCAGGATCGTCGTTTTGTAGTGATGATCTTCCCGGGTGCGAAGGTGTCACCGCAAAGCGGCGATTCTGGGCCTAAGACCCCGGTGCGATGGTGTCACCGCAAAGCGGCGGTTCTGGGCCTAAGACCCCGATGGTTTTAAGAAAAAGGGGGGGGGGGTCTTACAAGTGGTATCAAAGCAGAACCTCGATCGAAAAGTAGCAGTCCACAACCCTTGGGTCACCCCCGCACGAGTTTAGTTTGGGGACAAACTAAGCAGCGGAAGCAGTGGTGTGCCAATAAGGGGGATCACATGTAAATTGTCCATTATTAATTAGGGTTGAATCGATTATTTACTATTAGATTTTGTTACGCAGCCCCTAGCACAGCCTACACCACAGGGCGGAGTCCATCAGACTATGAATGTTGCACCACCTCCCCCGGTCCCGACTTCGTTCCTACAGTCAGAGATGGGGCAGACTCTGACAGCTATCTTGGAGGCTTTTAGGGCACAACAGGTTCCGGCTCCGCAGCCAAACCCGGGGGCCAATTGGGTGATTATTTTCCGAGGACTTTCTCCCCCATCCTACTTGGGGACATAGTCAGCCGTTCGGATGGAGGAGTGGTTGGACATCATGTATGAGATGCTTACTGGGATCCGGTGCCCGTGGGAGGAGAGTTTGCCCTTTGTAGTCTCTTGCTTGGAGTCCCATGCCAAGAGATGGTGGAAGACATCGCTGGACACGACATTTGCTGACAGAGAGGTTGCTAAGATAGCTTGGGGGGAATTCAGGGCCACACTATTGGAGCATTTTGTTCCGCAGTCGGCCAGAGACGAGCAGGAGGATAGATTTCTACAGTTCAGACAGAGCAACAAGACAGTGGTGGAGTATCATCGGGAGTTCAACCACCTAGCCCGGTTTGCGGATTTTTATCAATTGGATGAGACATGTTACAATAAGAGGTTCTATGAGGGCCTGCGAGAGGATCTGAGGGAGGCTCTGTTGTTAGTGTCTGACGTGCCTATTCCTCGGATATTGGAGATGGCAAAAAGGATCGAGGCAGATTGGCATACTACCCGAGGCCAGAAGCGCCCAACTGAGGATCAGGGTCGGGGAGCCAGAAATGATCAGCGACGGGGCCGCATCACAGATGGGAGAAAAGGAGAAGACCAGCCTCATCAGGAGGTGAGACAGGAGCTGAGGGAACCAGTAGTGGTGGCCCCTCATCCACCCTAGATGCGGGAGGTGCAGAGACCCGGGGGTATGGCATATCCCCCGCCAGAGTGCTTCAACTGTCACATGAGGGGGGCACCACCACCAGCACCACCGGCTGCCCCACATGAGGAACTGCCACATGAGGGGGGCACCACCACCAGCACCACCGGCTGCCCCACCAGCTCAGTATTTTGGAGGCCGAGGATGTGGCCGAGGTCGTGGATACCAAGGCAGAGACCATAGGAAAGAGAGGGAACAAGTGTATGCACTGGATCTTACTCAACAATGGAATCCGGAGCAAGTGATCACATGTACTCCAGTTAATTTTAAGTTTTCTCTTTCCTAGATAACAAGAGTTATGGATATAGAACTGATAAACTAGGAAAGAAACCATAATTTCTAATACTTTAAACTAACCCAGGCATAGTTTTCATCAGCGGCAAGCCCGCCTATACACTGTTCGATACGGGTGCTTTGCACTCGTTAGTGTCGGAAGCCTTTGTGGAATGGCTGGATGCGTGGAGCGGTTCACTGTCTTGATGATGAGGATACGACTACCATACGGATCAGAGCTATTCACCACCGCCTGCTGCAACATGGAGGCGGAGATCAGTAGGAAGATATTTGAAGCACCAACGATGATCATGAAGATGCCAGTCTTTGATTTGATCCTGAGAATGACATGTTTGCACTGAAACCATGCTCAGATTGACTGCATGTCCAAGAGGATTACTGTGAGGCATGGGGATTCCTACATCGTCATCATAGGTGTTAGATCTATTCCCCCTCTCTTGCTGTCATACGTACAGGCCATCAAGGCCCACTTACAGGGGGAGGAAGTCTATGAAGTGCTGTTTGAAATGGCTGAGGCCAAGGGTTCCATCTCGGATATCCCGGTGGTGCGAGATTTTGCCGACATATTCCTAGAGAAGCTGCCAGGGATACCCTCGCAATAGGATCAGGATTTCCGGATACAATTAGTGTTGTGGGCTAAGACGGCATTAAGAGCCCCTTACCGGATGGCCCTGAAGGAGATGACAGAGTTTCGAAGCCAGATCCAGGAACTACTGGAGGCCGGATTTGTCCAGCCAAGCTCTTCACCATGGGGAGCCCCGGTATTGTTCGTCAAGAAGAAGGACGGGACACTTAGATTGTGCATCAACTACCGGGCACTGAACTGATTGATAGTCTGAAATACCTATCCACTGCTAAGGATACATGAGCTGTTTGACCCGTTGGAGGGTGTGCATTTCTTTTCAAAATTGGATTTGAGGTCGGGTTACTATCAACTGTGGATTTAGGAGGAGGACATTCCGAAGACTTCCTTCAGTAGCAGATATGGGCTATTCGAGTTCACCGTGATGCCTTTCAGGCTCACGAATGCACCGCCGGCGTTCATAAGCCTCAAGAATCAGGAGTTTGAGGCATATCTGGATGTGTTCATCATTGTATTTATTAATGACATCCTCATTTACTCGAGGACTGAGGAGGAGCACACACGACATCTGACGCTGACCCTAGAGAGACTGCACCAGCACCAAATTTATGTGAAGTTCAGCAAATGCAAATTCTGGTTGAGGGAGGTGGCTTTTCTAGGCCATATCATCAGTGGTGTTGGGTTGGCAGTGGACCCGGCCAAGATTCAGGCAGTTCGGGATTGACCGTAGCTGAAGTCGGCCACAGATGTGCGGAGTTTTCTAGGACTTGCCGGTTACTACCGGAAGTTCATGGAGGGATTTTCTTGTATTGCCCTTCCACTCACATCCCTGGCGAGGAAGGTTGTGCCCTTTGTCTGGACCACACAATGCGAGGTGGCTTTTCAGGAGCTGAAATATCGACTCACGTCGGCTCCTATACTTGCCCTCCCTTCGGGGAAAGAAGGATTCCAGGTCTACATCGACGCTTCCTACCAGGGAATGGGTGCGGTGCTGATGCAAAATGGTCATGTGATAGCATATGCTTCTCGGTAGCTGAAGAAGAATGAGCAGAACTACCCAGTTCATGACTTAGAGATGGGAGCGGTCATATTGGCTCTGAAAGTCTGGCGACACTATCTGTACGTCGTCCACTGCGACATTTACTCTGATCACATGAACATGAGGTATGTGGACATGCAGAAAGAGCTGAACATCGGGCAGAGATGATATGTGGAGTTTTTAGAAGATTACCAGTACGAGATGCACTACCACCCAGGGATGGCGAATGTGGTGGCAGAAGCGCTAAGCCAGAAGGCCGCAAACCATGGAGCAGGAATGCAGTTGATGGCCTTGGAGTTGGTCCAGATGTTAGAGAAGATGCAGGTATCCTTGGTGACCGAGGATCACCCTGAGTTGTACCGGGAGTACCTAGCGTCGTTGATTGCCCAGATGACATTCGAGACCGAGTCAGAGATGGGCAGAGGCAGGATGCACAGCTAGAGCCAATATTCTAGGCCTTAAAAACAGGAACTGCTGGGTATTACTCTCTGAGGGATGGTCTAGTGTGTTTCAGAGGACGGATTTACATACCAGATGGAGGCCAGGTCCGGGAAGAAATCATTACGGAGGCTCATTGCAGTCGGTATTCAGTGCACCCGGGAGTTACGAAGATGACTGCGGACCTGAAGAAGACCATGTACTGTCCAGGCATGAAGAAGGATATCACCTACTTCGTGACCCATTGCGAGGCATGCCAGTTGGTGAAAGCAGAGTGCAGAAACCCTATAGGATTATTACAGCCACTCCCAGTGCTGAAGTGGAAGTTTAATGATATCGCGATGGACTTTATACATGTTCTTTCCCGATCGCGGACGGGAAACGATTCGATCTGGGTGATCTTCGACCGGCTGATGAAGGTAGCCATATTTATTCCGATCAGGAAGGATGACTCGGTTGGTGTGTTAG
Organism: Platanthera guangdongensis; assembly: GCA_039583875.1. Classification (NCBI taxonomy): domain Eukaryota; kingdom Viridiplantae; phylum Streptophyta; class Magnoliopsida; order Asparagales; family Orchidaceae; genus Platanthera; species Platanthera guangdongensis. Next base: position 160,281,059 of record CM077166.1, read on the forward strand.
TTCGAAAGTTCGTGGAGCAATTCGTCCTTTATCATGGCGTACCCAGGCCGATTGTATCAGACCGGGATGGACGGTTTACATCCAGGGAGTGGAGATCAGTGCAGACTTACTTGGGCACTCGGCTAACATACAATACAGCGTTTCATCCCCAGACTGATGGGCAGACGAAATGCACTAACCGGACCTTGGAAGATCTGCTGCGACTTTGCATATTGGATCGCGTTGAGCCCTGGGATAAACTATTGCCACTGATTGAGTTCTCATATAATAACAGCTACCAATCCAGCATAAGGATGGATCCTTATGAGGCGCTATACGGATGGTGGTGTAGGACTCCCCTGTCATGGATAAAGTACGAGGATCCAAAGGCTTTGGGTTCGAAGTTTGTCGAGGACACCGAGGCTCAGGTGAGATTTATGTGGGACAGGATGCTAGAGGCACAGAGCCGACATGCTAAGTATTACGATGCTCGGCATCGTCAGGTGGAGTTCTGGGTGGGGGACCAGGTGTTCCTGAAGATCTGACCAATGCATGGGGTTTCACGGGTACACAGTCGGAAGAAGAAGCTCAGCCCAAGATATATGGGGCCTTATAGGATTCAGGAGCGGATCGGTCCCTTGGCATACAGGCTGGAGCCGCCACCGGAGCTGGCGAGTTTGCACGACGTGTTCCATGTATCCTCTCTTAGGAGGGCTCTACTATGCCCGGAGTAGTAGATTACGGCCACGGATGGGCCGGTAGCATCTGATCGGTCAGTTCACCTGAAACCAGTCCGGATTGATGACAAGGGAATACGAGTCTTGCGCCGCAAGAAGGTTCCATTGGTCAAGGTCCCGTGGGGGAATCATGGGCGAGAGGAGTACACATGGGAGCCTCAGGACTTGATGTAACGGAGGTACCCGGAGCTTTTCAGTCAGGTATATCTCAAACCTTAGGGATGTTTCAAGTTTTATTTATTTCAGTAGAAACCCCCGTAGGCTTAACCTTAATTTCAGGGATGAAATTTTTTTTATGTATATTGGGATTTATAACATCCCTCAAACATCTAGACCCCTAGGGTTTTGTTTTGTCATGACTAGATCATGACAAAACCATCAGAAGCTCAAAGGACCACATGAACAAGGCCAAGGTGAAAATCACCTTGGTCTACCTATATCACAACCTCATCACCAGACCTATGGTTTGACATTTGGGCTTCAAATTGACTCCATGACCCCACCACAACACCCATAACACCTTGGGTAGTCCATGTGGTCACTAAGGACCCACTAGGGTCCACCCAAGAGGCTATGTTGACCCAAGTCAACCCTAACCCTAAATGGGTCAAACTGATCTACATATGGCCAATTGAATTTGAGCAATGTTATAAGCACACCAATTATCGCTATTGACAACCCATTTATATTGGCACACCAAATGTTTTTATTTTCACACCAATTCTTTATTGCGACCCCAATTGTTAGAATTGTTAATGACACACCAAAAAGTCAAATTTTTCTATTAGATTTTTGACAGTACAAAAATACATCCAATAGTCCAAAAATACATCCAATAGTCCAAAAATACATCCAATAGTCCAAAAATACATCCAACATTAAAAAATTTGAGATCCCAACAAATCGAGTTAACATGTCCGGTTAGCAAATCTCCACCAAAATATTCTAGACTTGCATACATATTAAACCATTCCAAGTTAGTGAGATATAAAATAGAGCTTAACTAAGATTATTAGTAACACTATATACTTTTGATTTAAAATCAGTTTTACCGATAAATGCTTAACGACGTAGATCCAATTCTTCCGTACCTACAAGAGACAATATTATGAAAAATTAAATTATAATAAAGCGAGTTTATTTGTTATGAATTAAAATATATAATCTTGCGTACCTTAAGGATCGGCCAAATCAACTATTTCATCATCTTCACCTTTATAACTAGAATCCCATTGGTTTGCAACTGCAGTGTGATATCTCATCCACATGCTAATCACAGGCGGCACTGGACAATCCTTTTGCACTAATAACTGAATGAAGTGGTTGTTGTTGACAAAACCAATGTAAATAGTCTTCCTAGCCATTGGAGGGGCCGAATGTAGTGGCGAAAATGTGAATGACTGAAACTTTGAAAAATGTACAACTGCCACATTGTAACATGATGAAATGACTAGTCCCATGTCCGGCATCGTCATCCATTTGTCGAGTGGTGCGGGAGTAGACGTGCAATCCAAAGATCCCAACAACTCGGTCAACCTCACATTCCCATATATGTCGTTGTACAAGGACTGATTATTATTTATTTCTTCGGCTAGATCTTGCCGCACTTTATTCCAATTATCACCCATATCCAAGGCTTGGCTTACCACTCGGTAACCGCAATTCCCATCTCATAGTACATTAATAGCATCAAGTAAATGACTGGTAATGTAAGTTGGCATGTCGGCCGCAATGCATTCAAGAAACCCTTTTTTAGAAGGATATCTCCTTGGAATAAATTTCCTAGCCTTGGCCTTTGAGTTTTCTTTGGTCCCCAATACATGTTCAAATAGTGATAGCTCTTTTTTTGTTGACTTGTAATCGTCCTTAAATTTTTTTTTACTTCCTTGCGGCCTCCCTTTACTACGCAACGACATTAACAGCTCTTGTGTCTGAGTAGTGGTTGGCTCTAATATTTCCCGAAGATTCCTTTTCATTTTATTTCTATGGAAATCATTAGTAGTGTTGTATTTTTTAAGGAAGCCATCCAAATCAACTTGTATCACCTCCGCCGGATCCGTTTCCTCCTTTATATTTGTGTTATCAACTTTTGATGATTCCAAAGTTAATTGTCGCAAATGCTTGTGAATCATCCATAAGGGATATGCGGAAGATTGGTGAATGTATGGCATTAATTCATGAGCACAACGAAGGCCCATGGTGAAGCGCATCTTATGAGAACACTCTCACGAGTCCAAAGCATTGCCACTCGTGACAAGTGATTCCTCTTTATTCATTAATCCTAAGGCAAAAACAGAAACATACCCAAGCAAGTTTGTATATAATGATCCTCTGAACCCTATGTTTACCTGAATTGAACTTTGCCCAAAAGAGTGCCTAATTTGTGTATGTTGCATAACAAGCATTTGATGAAAGGTTTTCCATACCGAAGATAAACTACAAATAGATACTTCCAAAAAACGCTTCAGCTGGCTATGTCCACTCTCTACGCGGTTAGTTGTAGAGTTGTCAAAATGCAACAACTTGTCTTTCCATGCAGAGACAAAATACACCTTGTAAGGATCAACCCATGTAGTGACGACATATTTCAGAACATCCAGATAGTTCTCAGCATATTTTGCACACATATCATTTAAACGCATATTGAAATCATGGACAGAAGGTGAGTAAAAAAGAGCTTGCCATTCAGTTAAAAAAGCTTCACATTCCTTGCCTTTCTTGAAATACTTCTTGCAATGAGCCAGTATATTACTATTTATGTGAACTTGACATAATATAATTTTTGCCTGAGGAAATAATACCTTTATTGCATTCATTAAAGCTATCTCTCTATCCACTATCAAAACATTTGGCAAGGTGGTTGCATCCAACATACTTTTAAAACACTCCAACGCCCACTTATAACTCTTTTCTGTTTCATTAGATATGAAGGCAAAAGCGGCAAAAAATGATAAGTTGGTAGAAGTTTGTCCAACAACGGAAATCAACGGTAGCCTATAGCGATTAGTCTTATACGTGCAATCCATTACATAAACATCCGAAAACATATTACACAATCTGATAGATGTAGGGTGAGCAAAAAATAAACTTTCCAAACTGCAAGTAGAAGGATTCACATGATTGTAGCTACTGTATTCTGCATCTCTAATACATTTGTAAAGAAATTGGATGGGGGTTCCACCATCTAGTTCTCTCTTTTGCAACTTAACCTTTTGATTGTAAATAGTTCTCATAATTGAAGCATTGTTGCTACTTCTATTTTTCAACGATGAGAGTATTTTCCTAGGCTTCACACCGGAGCCGTACATCTCTTCCACTATCCGTTCTTCTTCTTTAGTTAACCTTGCCGCATAGCAATGTGCCTCTAAATGAACAAATTGATGATTATGTTTTCCATTTTTAACATCAATTTTCCCCTCATCACCACATGCATTCCTTTGACCAAGTAACAAAAATTGACACCCACATATCTTCGAACTAGTCTTTCTTAGGTTTTTCTTAATATACCCCTTCCTTTGTTGATTATCACGAGCAAATCCGGATCTATCACAACCCATAAAAACCCTAGGCTTAGGTCTCCCATCTATTTTGTCTACTCTTTGTATGGTGACAACGAAACCCAAGCCTTTGGCAACATCACGAACCCACTCAAGTAGGCTCTCTTTCAAAGGAAAAACCATATCAGTTACAAAATCCATTCCTACATCGATTTCTATGGAAATCGACGATGGCTCTTTAACAACATGGGGAACAATTTCCATCCTACAAATATCACAAGTTCACAAAAAAACACTCAAAATCTCATGCATCCATTATCATTCAAAAGGAAACCATAACTATGAAAATCAAAAAAATCCTACACGATCACAAAATCCCTATATCAATTTTTCAAAAACAACACCCTCAATCATTCAAGATCTACATATATTCAACATCATTAACTAAGTTTTTCAAGGTATTTGCATGAGAATTTAAGATTTGGAGGAGAGGGATGAAAAATTATACCTTAGGGTTTAGGGGTAGAGCCAAATAATACCAAATAACTTTCAAGTCCTCACAATAACAGCTTTAGATGGATAAAATCCTGAATACACCGCTGAGTTCGTTGCAAAAATGGGAGAAAAAAATGGAGGGTTAGGGTTTGCCCTAGTGAGGAAGGAGGACAAAAAAAATGGGGGATTCGGGACTTACATGAGAGGAAGGGAAGAATCCCGGTGTCGCCGGCAAAAAACCGCCCTCCGGCGGCCTGCTACAAGGCCGCCGTTTCCATCGTTTCCGTCGCTGGGAAGGAGGTCCGCCGTTTCCGTCGCTGGGAGTCGGAGTCGGGGTCGGGGTTGAGGTCGGAGTCGGGGTCGTAGTCAGAGTCGGGCCCGCCATTTTCGTCGTTTCCGTCACTGCGAAGGAGGTCCGCCATTTCCGTCGCTGGGAGTCAGAGTCGGGGTCAGCGTCGGGGTCGGCAAAAGCGGGAGGGAGAGATATAAGTGTGCGTTTAATGAGGGGGGAATAGTTTTAGGTTTTATTTTGCTTTCAAATTGGTGTGGAGATAGCTGTTTTAGGTGTGCGGCTAACATTGCTCTTGAATTTTCCTTAGACAAGTGGACCCCACACATACCTTCCTAAACCTAGAGAGAGGTCAATTGGCACCAAAGACCCACGGGGGTCAACCAAAAATGCTTAGTTGACCCAAGTCAACTCAAGCCCTAAAGTGGTCAAAGTGCCCTGATTAAGGGTCAAGTGACCTCCAAAGGGCCAAGTCAACCCTATCTACACCTTAGCGGAGGCCAATGGGTCACCAAGGACCCATTAGGGGCAACCTCAAAGACCAAATTGACCAAGGTCAACCCTAGTCAAGGTTTAGGTCAAGTTACCCCAAATGGGCTAACTCAATCTCAAGCCCAATTCACTTGGGCTAACCTTGTATTGGTGGATGAAATGAACATGTGGGCTGCCATTAGGCTAGGTAGAAGTCAAATTTCAGGCTTGGTGAGTAGGAGAGAGAAAAATCTCCAAATGAAAGAGAGAGAAAGAAAGGGGAGTAATGAGGAAAGACTTTGGGGCTCATCCTTCCCCTTCCACAACCCCCCCCCCCCATTCAATTCACTAGAACAAGGGGAGTACAATCCCATTTCAACCACTGTTCTTTGACTGGTTTGAGCCATGCTTCATCCCCCACCCACCATGGCCGAAATCCTCTTAAGGGGCCGTTAATGGACATAGTAGCCTACACCCACCCAAAAACCCAACTCTCCTCCTTAAAAGCTCCACTGGACTCCAGGGATTCAGTTCCACACATTACTTGAAGGAGCCAAGGAAGTCCACAGTGCAGTTGCAGAAATCCGACCACCACCACCACCATGACAATCCGGCGATCGACAATGCTTCAGCCACCCACACAGGTCCACCCCTTCTCCTTCTTCCATAGGTAAATCGTAGGACTAATTAGGGTCAAGGTTCGAACTCAATTGAGCTAGATCAGAGGATCGATTTTCCTGGTTTTTTGGAGAAAATCGATTTGTCGGGATTGCCAGAAAAAGGCCCTCCGGCGGCTGTTCTGCCTCCTGGCGACAGCCACCACCTCAACAGAGGTGGTGGTGGCGGTGCTCGGCCGGGGAGGTGGCCGGATGGCCGGGTGTGATGGTTGGAAGAAGCTCCAGGACAGGTGAATCAGGATCGTCGGCTAGAGGTAGAAGATAACCTGACACCGTCCGATCCTACGCCAAGATTCATGCATGTGTAAAAATTAAACTATAGGTTATGATTAATGTTTATTTCATTAATGTCACACTTTATCTATTTAATGATTTTAATTATTACAAATCCTTAGAGGCTAATTCAGAGAAAATGGTCAACATAAAATTTGTCGCCTTATGTGTCTAGTCTAATTCAAAATTGGTTCGAACCAATTTGGATGCCTGGTTTGACCAGGGCACGCATTTTGGTGGGGTCTATACCTACGGCTAGGCAAAAATTAAAATGGGTGCCCACACTTCATGTCTAATGAAAATGAGTTGAAATTTGGACAGGGAGTCACCCTAGGCCATATCTAGGTCCTGCCCAAAAATGAGAATTTTTGGGGTCAATGTTTTTATAGTTTTGGAAATTATTTAATTTCTCTAGGGTAAATTAATTTAGGGGCCAAATGACCTCCAAACTGACCCAAATTTTGGTGAGTGGTTCTAGGGGTCATCATAAGCTCTGGTTAAAATTTTAGCTCATTTGGAGATGGTTTGAAGTGGAATCTTGCGAACCCTAGCCTTGCCATAATAAGGGTATTTTGGTCAAAAAGTGCACTTTGGATTTTTAGTGGCCAAATCACCTCAACAGAGGTTGAAATTGGGGACATTGGCTTGGCATGGCTTTTAGCACCTCCCCAAGGAATATGGGGTAGATTGAAATAGATTTGCCCTAAAATCTAAGACCAAACCCTAATGAAGGGCTTTTGTGCCTTGTGAAGGCCATGAGGCCAAAAGACCTTGAATGAACCTGAAATTTTGTAGGGAGGGTCCTAGGACAGCTAAAGCTCTATGGTAAAAATCTTAAGGGATTTGGGAAAGTGTAGGCCCCACAAAACCCTAACCGTAGTTTAGGGCACAAACATTGTAGTGCTAGAATAGGTTAGTAAAACTCCTTGAACAATAATGAGAATTAGGTAGTGTGGTCATAAGGATAGTTTGAACCTCTGGTAATTTAATTGGGAATTTTGGATCAATAATCTTAGCACTTCCTTTGTAACTCATGGGATTGCCATAATTAATCATTTGGTCATTATGATCTCTCTGCCCATTGGAAGGTCATAAAAGTTTGGCAGAGGGAGTTGTAGACCTTATTGCTTACGTATGAATTTTATTAGAATTTTTGAATACATATTTGCAGTACCTACTTCACAAGCTCATTAACTTGGAAAATTGTTCAATGTTTTGCTTAGAGCTCATTACTGGATGATAAATTATGAAACTTGACCTAAAACATCTATATGTCCTTACAATCGTCTTTGAATTTTCTAAGAAGTTTTGGAAATATTTGTGCTGCACTTGCCTCTTCAATCGATAAAAATATGTTATATTCCAAAATTAGATTCAGATGCTTAACCTTGTTGAAAAATTGGGATACTTGGGATTCTGTGCTAAATAATCATCTTGAATTTATCATAAATTTGGTAGAGCATTTACTTGCCTCAAAATGGGCACTTCATGTTGAAATTTGGGTTTTTGACTGACTAGATTAATTAAATAAATTATCAGATATTTAGGAAAATTGTGAATTTCTGGATTTAGGCCACAAATGTCATAATAGCCCCCCAGTAATTATTACAGGAGTACTGGGTGACTATTTGGTGTACCTTCCATTTTACATGTCATATAGCTTAACTTGGTCTGCAGTTAGTAAAATTGCAGAATTTAGGTTGGAATATGAATTTGGGCACATGAGTTTGGGATAACTATTTGTTGGTATGGATAAATAAAAATGAGTTCACCATTGGAAGTTAGGATGAGTAAAGTGTTAGATTGGCTAGTGTTAGGTGGTGCTCGGGATCGTCGAAAGATTGTCTTTCCCGTGGAGAGGAAGTGTCAAATACACTAGGGTTAGATCTGGTATAACATTTAAGGGTTTAAGAAATGAGTAGCAACCAATGATAATAAGTGCCTTACGGAAGGGAACTTTGGGCTTCAGCACATCGCAGTTCCTAGTGCCCTCGAGAGCCCTTCACGGGGAATACCTTGGGCAGTCCTGGGCTAACCTAAACTATAGTCAAAATTGGAATGCAAGAGTAACTAGTAAATCTAGGGTTTCACCTTCAATCACCCCGATGTCTTGGGGTGGTAGGTTGGGTCACTCGGCCTATATCTCGGTGGATTTGGTGGTGGGCAGGTTGGCCCGGCAAGCTTGTTCTCGGTTGTTGTTTGTGATGAGAAGGTTGCCCCTGTGAGCTTTGGCTCGGTTGTTCTTGTGGTAGACGGGTTGGTCCGGGGAGCTTTGGCTCGGTAGCTGATACATACGGTTGCATGTGTATAAGGTATAAGGTGGTGGGTTTACGGTATTGGAGGGTCGATGCGCCGACGCCAATACGTTGACTCGGCAAGTATGGTTTAACACTTGGCCAAATAAAGTCCCGTGCGCCAGCCGACAAGAGTACGCAGGAGCTCCGTTTAGTGCACCAGCGTTGAGGCGTACAATAGGTCTAACTTGTAGTGCAACTACCGATTTAGAGGTGGGTGAGCTTAACCCACCGCTTCCATTTGCCACTACGGAGGTATCCTGGAAGTTCGACTCCAGAAAGGGGGAACTAAAGGTTTGTGTACACAGAGAGTCGAGTGTGTGAGTTTCACTTGCATGTTCACATCATGGAATAATTGTATTTCATAGCATAATCATTGCATATAACCTGGCACCTATTGTATAAGTAGTATGGGACGCTTTATACAATAGGCCCTACAAAACGACCCCTTGGTTTATAAGTTCGTGCGAGCGTGCTTATAAGTTAAGGTTTTTATTCAGTATTATATATATATGCTTTCTAGAAAACCAACACCCTATCATATAAATTGGTATGAGACTTTTTTATGATAGGAGCCCTGCAAAAGATCCCTTGGCTTATGTGTCTTCATATAAGTTAAGGTTACCTTTCTTTTTCAGTCTTTCTTACCTTCATTTTGTCTTATATACCATAGAACTGCTAGATTAGTTTCTCCGCCACCTACTTATATTTGTTATTCTCCACTTTCATGTCCTCTCCTTTCCTCCTCCCCGCTTGGTGCCTAGGAGCAATGTGGGAAGGGGTGGGGGATGATATCGCTTAGACTTTTTGACTAACGGTTTTCGAACCACATCATTTTAGGGGATCGTGGAGCCCAGCATGGAGGAGCAGCCCCGAAGGTCGGCACGCTTGTAGATGGGGAAGTCTAGTATTAGAGTTCAGACTGCAGGGACTGTGAGTCCTAATCTCTAGTAGTTATATTAGTTTTGCTTCCGCGATGAGAGATATGTAGTGAGGAATTGATGTACTGGGCATGAGTCCAAGTTTTTAGTACTTTTATTACATCTGTGGACACTACCTTCGTGGAGATTATTTACTATATATATGATTTCTGTGGACTTGCCTCTTACTATTTTGCTACAGTTGTGATCGATTTGGCCGACAGGATCGGCATTTTATAGTGATGATCATCCCGGGTGTAAAGATGTCACCGCAAAGCGGCGATTATGGTCCTAAGACCCCAGTGCGAAGGTGTGACCGCAAAGTGGCGGTTCTGGGCCTAAGACCCCGGTGTTTTTAAGAAAAAAAGGGGGGGTCTTACATAAAGAAACCCTCCCGTAGTCCAACGGTGAAGACCATCTGGAGAGTAAATCCAGGCATCTCCTGAATATACAAAATCTCCTCCTGGAACCTATCTACGTACTGGTCTAAGGACTCATCCGCCCTCTGCTGGATCAAAAAAATCGACTCCGGATTCTTATTCCTTTTCTTTGAGGTTGAGAAACACAACTGGAAGCTTCTACTGAGGTCTTCAAAGCTTTATATTAATCCTGTCGGGAGTTGGTCAAACCAGTCATTAACTTTATCCTTTAAGGTGATGGCGAAAATACGGCACTTGAACGCGTCCGTCATTGGCCTGATGGAGAACGCATCTTCGAACCATTGCAGGTGCTGGAGAGGGTCGTCTTTTCCCACATAATAGTTCATCTCGGGCTCTCTGAACCCTTCTAGGACTGGAGCTGAAAGGATCAACTTGCAATATGGGGACCCTCTCGCAACGGGTCTCGCCGCTCCCACTCGCGCGACAATGTCCCCTGGCGAGACGACACTCGCAGGGCTTGGGAATAACTCCCTTCCCGCCAGGTCTCGCCCGCATCCTTCTATCAGCACTTCCTTTCTCAGTCACCTCCCGGGGGAATCCTCTCCAACTCTTGCCGATACGAGTTCATCCTGTTGCACGAGAGAAGGCACCTGAGGTAAAGGGGTCGAGTAGTCGCCCTGCCGTGAGATCCCCTGTAACATGTCCATGATGACCTTGATGGACGCCATGAATTCCTCCCTTCCTACGAATCCTCCCGGGTTCTCAGACCCGTCCCCGTCTCCTTCTCCATGACCTCCTGCCATGAGGTAGCTCAAGATTCTTTTGTGTTGGCTGCGGTCCACGCTCACCACACCAAAAATGTTGAAACTAGTAACTTGGCCTCACCTTGAGTTCGGACTTGAAGTTGCAGCTCACACCTACTCTTATCGAACCACCCTCTTGACGTGAGTCTCAGAATCAGAAACAGTGCTAGGGACTCAGCTTGGAGGTCCCACCTCTTACCCGGAAGAATCATAAGTTCTTCCCCTCCCTAGCCAGTGTTGAACTAGGTGCCTTGGAGGACGAAAATAAAAAGGGTTCAACAACCTTTTCAAGGCACCTTATCGGTCTATTTATAGGCCTCTGAGTTTGACCTGCCAATAACCAAATTGAACCGACCTGAAATTACCAAAATACCCTGGGTTGGGTCTGCCAACAGCCAAACTCTGCTATTCTGAAGGGTTATATGCAGACCATAATGGGTAAAGGGTAAAATTAAATGGGTAAAAGTGTAAAATCCCCTCCTGGGGGTAAGAAAGTAAAATCACCATTCTTATATGGCGAGTGGGGAAATGACCGGAGGGGGAGACGAGCCCACCTGCTCGTCTCACGAGTCTCCCATCTTGCGAGAGTCATCTCACCACAAAAGGCAAGCACGGGCCGCAAGGGCCGTCTCTCCTGCTCCGCTGCACCCCATCACGCCTACGATGCTTTGTCTCTTTAAAGTATTGGCAAATGAACCCCATGGTCCCACTCAACCCTGCAGTCCCTCTCGCCCCATCCCGCCTATGATGCTTTGTCTCTTTAAAGTACTGGTGAATGAACCCCATGGTCCCACTCGCCCCTGCAGTCCCTCTCGCCCCTAACTCAGCACTCCTACTAAAGTTCCCTCCCACGAGCCCAAGGTTGTACAGAGACAAAGGCTCTTCAAGCACAGTCTCCTAGAATAAGTTCGTGGGTGGATCTTTAGGGAAGAATTCAGTGGGAGTGAGCATAGTGCTAACAAGCTTGCAATGAACAAGGATCTAGCAAGCAGTCAAGATCCTCTTCCCCATCATGAACAATTAAGCAGAGTACCATGCCATGGTTACAAGCTTGCATCTTGTTAAGGAGTTGAGAATTCAAGATTTCAAGGCCTTTGTCGAATCAATGGTGGTCACGTCATAAATTCGAGGAGAGTTAGAAGTGTGTTATCCTAACATGCAAAGATATCTGGTAAAGGTGAAAGGCCTAATTGGTAGATTTTAATATTTCTTCGTCGAGCATGTGCCGCGAGAAAAGAACTCGAAAGCGGACCACCTAATTAAGTACGACTCGAAGGCCGGTGGAATCATGACAGAGTTGTTTCGACCGTCTATCGAATAGAGATACCAAAACCTAGTTTGTCGGTTTAGTTGAACCGGCCTATCAAAGCTTTGCATCACAATACTTTAGGCGGGGTAGAAAATAAATGGTTATAACCTCTTTTTTCGGTTGAAATAACTAAATTCAAGCAAAAAGACGGTGTTGGTTCAGCTAAACTGGGTCTGGGTGATATCTCAGCGCTTGTTCTCTTATCCAACCAGAAAAATAAAAGTTATGACATCATTTTTTAAGTTGCAACAACCGAAATTATACTCATAAATCCCCTCCACACGTGGTTACCTCCAGACTAAAATAGTACAATATAATACATTAACAAATTACTTAATTAGAATTTTTTTTGCTTACTTTTATATTAATATTTAATGAAATAAATATATAAAATGATGGGTTGCCTCCCAAAAAGCGCCTAATTTACCATCCCGACATGACGACACCAAACTAAAGAAGAGTTACGCACGACACCGCTCGATCGTCATCGTCTCTCAAATACAACTTTAGTCTTTCTCTATTAACTTTAAACTCTGTTCCATCATGTTCATTTAATATAGTCACGACACCGTAAGGATGCACTACTTTGACTTTGAATGGATCGGACCTACGCGATTTAAGCTTTCCGGGAAACAATTTTAGGCAAGAATTAAATAAATAGAACTAATTGTCCCAGTTCGAACTGTTTTCCTTCAAATGTCAGTCATGCCACTTCTTAATCCGTTCCTTATAAATTTTTGCATTCACATAGGCTCGTATCCGAATCAACTCCAATTCATTTAATTACAACAATCTCTTTTTGCACACGTCTTGAAAGTCATAATTGATTTTCTTTATCGCTCAATAAGCACGATGCTCAAGCTCTAGAGGTAGGTGACATGATTTTCCATAGACAAACCTATATGTGGTCAAACCGAGTGGTGTTTTGAAAGCAGTGCGATAGGCCAAAAATGCATCTTTAAGTTTTTGAGACCAATCTCTATGATTAATTATAACTATCTTTTCTAGAATATTTTAAATTTCTCTATTTGATAACTCTGCTAGCCCATTTAATTGGGGGTGATTAGCTAGTGCAGCCTTATGTGTCATCCTGTATTTTCATAGAAGTGAAGCAAATTGTGCATTACAGAAATGAGTCCCTCGATCGCTAATAATTGCATTTGGTACACCAAATCGATTGAATATGTAATTCTTTAGAAAATTCAGGATTATCTTAGCATCATTTTTTGTTATTGCAATTACTTCTACACACTTAGAAACATAGTTAATGACCAATATAATATATAAATTCTCATGTGAGTTCATGAATATGCCCATAAAATCTATTCCCCAAAAATCAAATAATTCAACTTCTAGTATTATGTTCATGGGCATTGCATCACTTTTCTGTATGTTCCTATCACGTTGGCATCTATCGCACTATTTCAAAAATATATTGGAGTCCCGAAATAGATTAGGCCAAAAGAACATGGCCTCCAACACTTTCATTGTTGTTCTAGTGCCCATGAAATGTTCTCTATATGGGGAGATATGACACTTCTTGATTTCATTTTCTTTTCGGGCACACATTGACTCACCACTCCATCATCTCCAATCCTAAAAAAATAAGGCTCACCCCACATATATAAACGCACCTGGTGTAAAAATCTCTTCCTTTGTTGATATGATAAATCAGAGGACATTATATTGATGACTATGTAATTCATGAAGTCTGTGTACCAAGGTATTGTACTTACAGAAATAGCTAGAACCCTCTCATCTTGAAATCTCTTGTCGATTTTAGAATTACATGGTGGGTGGGAATACTCGATCCTAGATAAATGATCAGCTACTAGGTTTTTTGCACCTTTCCTATCCTTAATTTATACTTCGAATTCTTACAAGAGAAGAATCCATCTAATCAATCGTGGCTTTGCATCCTTCTTCTCCATGAGGTAATGGATCACAACATGATCCATGTAAACCGTACTTTTCGTGCATAAGAGATAAGATCTAAACATCTCAAAGGCGAACACAACCGCTAGTAGTTCTTTCTCAGTTGTGGTGCAGTTGACTTGAGTATCGATCAATGTTTTACTTGCATAGGCAATCGTGTGGAATACTTCCCCCATACTTACCCCTAGACAACTCCCACATCATAATCGCTTGCATCATACATTAAGACGAACGGTTCTTCCCACTCAGGAGTCACTATAATAGATGCAGTGGTCAAACGATATTTGAGTTCGTTAAAAGCTTTTAAACACTCATCACTAAAATAGAACTTTATGTCTTTTTCTAATTGTCCGCTCAATGGTTTTGTTATCTTTGCAAAGTCATTAATAAACCTTCGATAAAAGTCGGCGCGTCCTATGAAGCTTCGCAACATCTTCACATTTTTGGGTAGTGGTAGCTTTTTTATCACAAGTTTTACTTTATCCACTCCTGAACCATTACTAGACACGTGGTGACCAAGTACTATTCGCTCACACAAAATGAAGTGACATTTCTCCCAATTCAAAACAAGGTTTATCTGAACACAACGTGCAATCATCTTTTTTAAACAAAATAAGAAAAATCAAAGGATTTGCCGAAGATAGAGAAATCATTCATGAAAATCTCAATATCATGGTGCATAATGTAAGATAAAATAGCAAACATGCAACGCTGAAAAGTAGTAGGTGCGTTACATAGACCAAATGACATTCTTCTAAATGTGAAAGTCCCATAAGGACAAGTGAATGTAGTCTTCTCCTGGTCCTCGGGATTTACAGTGATTTGATTATAGCCTGAATATCCATCTAGAAAACAGAAAAAATTGTTCCGTGCCAATTTACATAACACTTGATCAAGGAAGGATAGAGGGAAATGATCCTTTCTTGTGAATTTATTAAGCTTGTTGTAGTCCACACAAATACGCTACCCATTAATCGTTCTAGTGGATACTAACTCATCTTTCTCATTCCTTATTAATATCATCCCTCCTTTCTTGGGGACACGTTGCACTAGTGATCTATCTGAGATAGGATAAATGATCCCAACATCTAACCATTTTTTAATTTCTTTCTTAACCACTTCCTTCATTGTTGGGCTTAAACGACATTGGGGCTCTATGGATCCCTTAAAAGATTTCTCCTAGAGGATCTTAAGCAAACATAATGAAGGACTTATCCCTCGGATATCTGATATTGTCCATCCTAATGCCAACTTATATTGTTTTAATAATTCAATTATCTTTGTTGTTGCTCTAATTGTAATTTCAAGTTAATAATTACCAGTATAGTGTCGTTTTCTCCGAGATAAACGTATGTGAGATGATCAGGAAGAGGTTTCAACTCTAATAATGGTGGATCAATGATAGAATGTTTTACCGTCAAGGATTTCTCGGGCATCTCTAGTGGTTTCAGTTTACGAAACCAAATAGTTGGCTTCTCAAATGCCTGTAAAGAGTCTGGAATTTCATTCTCCTCATCAGATAAGTCATCGTGCTCCAATCACCATGTTAATAAAATATCTTGTTTTTTAGAAATAACACTTGTCTCAAAATCACATATAGATATATGATTGACTACTTCCATAGTGTCTACCTCTCGGTGGGGAAATTTAAGCACCTTGAGTACATTAAATATAACATGCTCGTCATTTACTCTCATGGTAAACTCTCCCTTCTGAACATCTATCAACGTCCTACCCATGTGTAGGAATGGTCTCGCAATAATAATGAGAACCTCTCTATCCTCCTCCTCACCTAAAACAACAAAGTCCACCGGAAAAATAAACTTATCTACCTTAACTAAAACATCTCCAAATATCCCTTTTGGAAATGCAAGAGTTCTATCAACTAATTGCAAGGTTATGGTAGTTTTAGAGATCTCTCCTAAACCTAACTTTCTATATATCGATAGCGGCATTACGTTAATGCTTGCCCATAGATCACATAATGCCTTGCCCTCGAATTGATGCCCTATAGAGCACGGTATGGTAAAACTTGATGGATCATTTAATTTGGGTGGAAGTCTTTTTTGAAGCAAAGCACTACACTCCTGAGTGAGTGCTACCGACACATTTATTCCAAATTCTTTGTTTTTAGATACAATATCATTCAAGACTTTCACCAAGCTTAACATTGGTTCTAATGCTTTAGCAAAAGGGATGTTGATTTGTATTTTCTTAAATATTTCTATAATTTTTTGGAATTATTGATCGAGCTTACTCTTCTTTAACCGTTTAGGAAATAGTGGTAGTGGAAAGACTATAAAATTGTCTTTCTTCTTTATATTTTCGACGATTTGTTTTTTCTTCTTATCTCCTAACACTTTTACTCCTTCGTTATAGTTAACATTTTATTTTAACTCCTCAATAGGGTCACAAGGATTAACATCCTCCAATTTTTTTTCTTTAGTATCCTTCTTATCTTGTTCATTTGTAGGTCCACTCACTAATACTTTTCCATTCTGCAATGTGAGCGCTTTTCAATGTTGGTTTTCTCCATTCGGATTCGATGTGGTATCCATTGGGAGTGACCCTTGCGGTCTAAGGCTCGAGGCATTGGCAATTTGTCTCAATTAGGATTCAATTACCCTTAATGAACCCTCTAACTTGAAATGCGAGCATCAATTTTTTGTATTGATTCGATAAGTATCTCATCATATAATTTTTTAGAAGATCTTTGTTGATTATAATTATTATTGTGGGATGGATGTGGATTTGAGTTGAATCTGTGTGGGTGTGCCATTTTGGTATTATTCTTCCACGAGAAGTTAGGATGATTACATAGTTTCAGATTGTAATAATTTGAGAACACATTATTATTATTATTATTATTATTATTATTATTCCTAAGTTGCCCACATATAAAGTTAATCTCCTCGTAAGGAATGATAATTTGTTCGACCATAAGTGAATGGTTCAAGGAAATTTGAGGGGTAACTATACTATTAACCTATGGATTCATTTGAGCTTGATTTAAAGTCAGGTTGATTCCTAACATGTCACCCGTGGAAGAAGAAGGACCCTGTCGATCAAACTATTGATAGTTGTTTAAGGATAAATATTCGAGGATAACACATGCTTCCTCGGGGTACTTATTCATAAGGGATCCTCCGACAACTCCATCTAATTGAATCATAGTAGATGTCTGGAGACCATTATAGAAGGTCCATACTTGTTGAAGAATCGCTAAACCGTGGTGAGGACACTTCCACAAGAGTTCCTTAAATCATTCCCACACTTCGTAAAACTTTTCCTCATTCCCTTTGTGTAAAGTTTGTTATATGTCACATTAATCTAGCGGTTTTGGAAGGTGGGAAATATTTGGATAAGAATTTTTCCACCACTTGTACACAGGTGATGAGGCCATGTTAGGAATCAACCCACTCTTTCGCTCTTCATTCTAGAGAAATTGGGAATAAGCAAAGTCTTATCCCTTCATCTGATATGCCTTTAATTTTGAACGTGTCGCACACATCTATGAATGTCTATAAGTGGGAATTTGGGTCCTCATGACTAATTCCACTGAATTGATTCTGTTGAACTAGATTCATAGCCATGGAATAAATTTTGAAATTGTTCACTTCAATGGCGTGCTTAATGATGTTACAGTGCAGTCCTTCCCTATAAGGCATATTATATTCTCCATAGGTTCTCCAAATCTCAGCGGGTTGATCACCTGATCCACCTGATCCTCTTGTCCTAAGCCCTCCTGATGACTTCCATTATTAACGATTTGATTATTTAGATTCATGGTTGAAGAGTCACTATATTCTAAATGAAATGCTCTTCTATTTTTTCTACACGTCTATTCGATTTCAAGATTTAAAGGTAGTAGTTCTAGTGATTGATATCGGGGCATGCACTAACAAAACAATAATTAGCAAAAACACCCAAAGCAAAAGAAAACATAACAAAAATAAAAACTTGAGCTCTAAATACTTAGGTTTTACTAATATTGCAAAAAAATATGAAAATATTTACACCTCCCAGGCAACGACGCTAAAAACTAGATACACCCAAAAACAGTTATGTATATTAAATGCAAGTGCACGTGTCAAGTCAAGTAATAATAAATGAGTAAAGATTGTTCCCACAAAGATGAGTTGAATTAAGTGCTTGCAAATACTGGTTGTACCTTTTCTTTAAATCCAAGTAAATTTAAACGATGAATTTAAAATATTAAAAACTATAATTGAAAACTACTAATTAAATATAAATTACAGATCCTTGGAAAATATTTTCTTATTAGTTATGAGAAATAATCTTGTATCATGATTTCCTAAGTCTACTGCGATGAATATTTAAATGTGACTTTATGAAGATGAGCAATGAAATATCTTACAATGATTTTAGAATATAAATTTGTATTTCTCGTTATCAGAATGCCAGAATCCTTTATCTCCTCTGTTATCTCAAACTTAGGTGAAATAAAGAATTGCATAAAGATCAAAAATTAATGTTGCTAATACCAAGAGGAAATCACTTTCTCCCTTCAAATGCTATATCAAATTTATGATGCACTTACGCAACCCATCTCTTGAATTATGGAGCATAGTAAAAAGTTGAAACCTTGGCCAAAAGTTTCAAAATATAGATAATAAATTTAATAAAGACATTCACCAAACAATCATATAGAGAAAACTAGAAAATCATCATCACTTAAGACAAAGTACTCTCCCAATAAAAGATTAAAATGAATTAGTTCATTGTGATGGACGAAATACATCAAACGATTGGAGATATCTTACAATACATCAAGGTTTAATGATTAATCGTTGTAGGATTCTCTTCGAAACATTGCTCACGCAATCAGCTCGGAGATCCGCCTTCTTCCTTACGAGATAAGTTGAACCCTAGATGTGGCCGCCTCCATCAATAAATGATTCTCCACTCTTGAATTCCAATTAAGATTGTCCAAAAGAAGTCCTTTACTCCAGAATAATCACCCTTTGAAAACGTTTAGCCCTTGCCCAAAAGATGCCTCTTTCCATTTTTGCAAACGATGCATTTTTGAATTTTTAAATTTTGAATTCGTCTAGCTTATTGCAACCTTTTTTACGAAGGTCGAAACTTTTTTTTTCAAGTCATGATATTTGGGTAGATTTGTTTCCTCCGGCAGATTTGTTTGACATTTCTAGCAATAAAACATTGGAAAAAAATAGAATTAGTCCCAAATTAAATAAATATGAATTTACTTTCATTTATATTTCTTTTAGACTCATTTAAATGCATTTATGACGAATATTAAATCTAAAAATGGGTTATATAACTTTTGTTTGAGAAGTTATTAGTCGGTCGTGCTCCTACCTTCGTCCGGGAGTGTTCGACCAGTCGCCCCTTGTAACACCCCCTATCCGTCACATAGCATATAGCAGTAGGTCCGGCCGGGGCCCGACGCCATATACCATAGACAGACCGGGTGGTTACTTATGGAAACCATCCAACCAATCTCAACGTCCTACATAGAGCATTCTAGCGGAAGCAGTTTATAAAGGTTGTAAACAAGAACCCAGCAACAAGCACGAATGTCCACTAGTACAACTTAGGAATGTTATTACAAAATACTCAAACCAAGCCTTAAGGCCTTACAAAATGTTTCTCTTGAATGTTACATGATTTACAAACCACGGCACGCAGGCCGGTCATACATGAATAAAGCAATAAACATTTCCATTCGGGCCTTCAAGGGCTGGCTTCGCAAAAAGGGCTTTAGCCCGCTACTGACCGCTTGGTCCAGCTGCACCTGCAAGCAACAAACCACCGCACGGTGGCAAAACAAGGCAACGGTCAGCAATGCTGACCAAATTATAACGATCCCGCCCCCAACTCGGGGCGGCGATGCTCCTTCCCTGCATTTCATTAGCATAAGCGAGCCATATATATAACCATAGCCATTTCAACACAGACGTTGGCTCGCACGGCCACACGCCCCGTGCACTCAGGGCACATTCTCGGTGAACCGGTCGATGTCACGTCAATTTAAGTCATCAACATTCCGGACTCACCACCGCCACTTGGACGGCCAAACCTATGAGCAATTTGTCTTCCTGGCCTGGGTCACGACAATTTAAGTCATCGACCGCCGAAGACCCTACTCTATGCCAACGGTAAGTGCCACGTGCCTTTAGGTCTCTTTAACCGAACGACATAGAACGGGTACGGTTCCATCTAACCCGTGCTCACATCGCAACGGCAATTTAAGACATATGCGCGGGTCAAACTTCCACCGAGTCCCATTTCCATCACAAGTCACATAACCTCGTTATGTTCAAGTTGGCTCTCAAGCCACCAAGTTGGCAAGATCTCGTATCCGCCCAGTTTTCCGGGTGCACCTTCGGGTTAGTCCCCAAGGCTCCCTGCTGCAATCTATCGCGTAGAAAACCCGAAAAACAAACAATAGCACGGAGTCTTCTCCGGCAATATGCAATGCAACATCACCGATCCAGACCAACATGTCCGGGTAGGCTTCACACATCATGCCTATGTCCGTTCTCGCTTACGGACTCTAAACAACGGGGACTTCACATATCTACCCGAAGGAACGCCTCCAACTCTCTGCAAACTCGCGAGAGCGGGCTTCCTATGCTAAGAAAGAGAGCGACTCATGATCAAGATGAGGATCGTTACCCTTGCGTTCCTCTTTGGCGCCATCGGAAAGTAATCGGATGGAAATCACCGCACTAGCGTTGCCTCTGCGGATCCGGAGTCGGCTTGCGATTCGGAGCTCCGAAGCTCCTCCAATGGCGGATCTAGCTCCTTCTTCTTCAATTAGCTCTCCTCACTCTCCAAAGACTTAGAAAGAGAACAAGGTATGAAAAGTGAGGGTTTTCTAAGTCAAAACCCGGGTATATCCCTTCAGGAACAACCCCCAGCCGTTGGATCTTCAGTCAAAGAAATGAATGGCTTTGATTCGGGACTGAAATGCCCAATCTGGACCGAACACGGCCTGGCACACGCCCGTGTCCAGGGCCGTGTGCCTCATTCGCCGTCAAAATCAGATCACCTGGAACCTCACACGGGCATCGAACACGCCCGTGTTCGATCTGACACGCCCGTGTTCCACCTGACACGGCCGTGTAGCCGGCCGTGTACCCCATGATTTTTCCCCATTTTCAACCCGAGCACTGCACGGGTTCAAGGACACGCCCGTGTCCCTACCCGTGTCACCTTGACACGCCTGAGCTCCAGGCCGTGTACACGGTCTCGACAATTCGTGGCTAAGTGTCGACACGGGTCGACACGCCCTGCGACACGCCCGTGTCGCAGGACGTGTGCCATGACTCGACACATTGTCGACACCAAAGTGCCGACTTCGCGGGACGAGTGTCGACACAAGCTGACACGCCCTGCGACACGCCCGTGTCGCAGGCCGTGTGCCATGTCTCGACTCATTGTCAAAGCACAGTGTCGACTTCGCGGCTAAGTGTCGACACGGGTCGACACGCCCTGCGACACGCCCGTGTCGCAGGCCGTGTGCCCAGTCTCGACACAATGTCGAGACCAAAGTGTCGACTTCGCGCCTTAGTGTCGACACAGGCTTGACACGCCCTGGGACACGCCCGTGTCCCAGGCCGTGTGCCTACAGCCAGAACTCAAACTGGCCCAAAATGTCCCCCTTTGCTCCTTTGAGTTTCGGGGCGTTACAACTCTACCCCTCTTAAAAGAATTTCGCCCACGAAATTACATAAAGGAAAGACATGTACAAAACCAAAATTTGTACCTGAGCGGAACAACTCCGGATATTCGTCAAGCATAGTCTGCTCTCGCTCCCAAGAGAGCTCCTCACGACCGCAATTGTCCCACCGGACCTTGACCATCCTGATCTCTTTATTGCGTAGCTGCTTGACCTCCGAGTCTTCAATCCGCACGGGCTTGACCTTTGTCGTTAGCCCACTTTCCACCGGCACTTGATCGACCGCGATCACTTGCGTAGGCTCCTGCACCGCCTTCCGAAGCACCGAAATATGGAATACATCGTGTAAACCACTAAGCTCCACTGAAAGCTTCAACCTATAGGCCGCTTCTCCAACTCGCTCCAGAACCTCAAACGGTCCAAGGTACCTCGGGCTTAGCTTTTTCAATCGTCGCACCCGCGAGACACCCTTTAACGGCTTGATCTTTAAGTATACATAATCGCCCACAGCGAACTCCACGTTCCTGTGCTTGGCATTATAGTACTTTGCTTGCCGGTCCTGAGCGATAAGCAACCTCTCCCGAATGGTTCTCACCAAATAAGTAGCATCCTCCACTTCCGATCGCTTATACAACTTTGACTCACCCGTTTCTAACCAAGACAACGGCGTGCGACATCTTCTACCATATAGGGCCTCGAAGGGCGCCATCTGAATACTTGCTTGGTAGCTGTTGTTGTATGCGAACTCCACCAAATAAAGGTGGTCTTCCCATTGCTTTCCAAAATCCAAGACACACATGCGAAGCATGTCTTCCATGGTTCGATTGACCCTCTCGGTCTGCCCATCCGTTTGCGGATGGAAGGCTGTGCTAAACTTCAGCTTTGTTCCCAACATTTGCTGCACCAGCCTCCAATCATTGGACGTGAACCGCCCATCTCGGTCACTCACGATGCTGCGGGGCACACCATGAAGCCGTACTATGTTATCCACATAAAGCTTTGCCAGCTTCTCCACCGGATCATCCTTCCTATGCGGAATAAAATGCGACACCTTCGTTAATCGATCAACAACCACCCAAATGACGTCGTTTCCCTTCTGCGACCTTGGCAAACCGTGCACAAAGTCCATAGAGATGTCGTCAAATTTCCACTCCGGAATAGGCAAGGACTTAAGAAATCCTCCCGGCTTTTGGCACTCCGCCTTTACCAAGACGCAGGTTTGGCACTTTGCTACGTATAGCGCAACATCCTTCTTCAAACCCGGCCACCAAAACAGTTTCTTTACATCGCGGTACATCTTCGTGCTCCCCGGGTGAATCGAGTACTTGGTACGGTGCGCCTCGTACAACAACTCCACCCGCAAATTGCCCACACTTGGGACGCACAAACGACCATCTTTCCAAAGCAATCCGTCCTCCACGACGAATTGGGAATTTGACCCATCCAGAGCCTCTATCATGAACTGCTTCATATGAGCATCCATATCCAAAGCCTGCCGAATCCGATCAGCCAGGTCATATTGGACTTCAGTCCAATTCAGAACTGCTTCAGCACTTGATTGTCTGTCCACACAAACAATCTCCAACGCCTCCAACTCCCGCACCAACCGCTCATCGTGCACCGATAGCCAATTGGCTTGAGCTGGGGCTCGGCGACTCAACGCGTCCGCAACCGCATTCCCTTTGCCAGGCACGTAGTGGATCTTGAATGTATAGTCCCCCAGGAACTCCATCCACCTACGCTGCCACATATTCAGATCCTTCTGATCAATTAGATACTTTAGGCTCTTGTGATCGGTGTAGATATCAATCTTCACACCGTACAAATAGTGTCTCCACAGCTTCAAGGCAAAAATCACGGCCGCTAACTCCAACTCATGGACCGGATAATTCCTCTCGTGCACTTTTAGCTGTCTCGAGCTATAAGCTATCACGCTTCCATGCTGCAATAGCACGCAACCCAAACCGCTGCCCGAAGCATCGCTATATATCTCATAGACTTCGGTTCCACATGGCGAACTCAGCACAGGCGCCGTGGTCAACCGACACTTCAGTTCCTCAAAAGCTCACGCGCACTCCGGCGTCCAAACGAACATATGCTCCTTCCTCGTCAAAGTAGTGAGAGGTAACGCTATCGTAGCAAGCTCAGGCCACTCCCGTATCGCAACAATCTTCGCCGGATCCACAGCAATACCCTCTCCACTCACTATATGCCCGAGGAACGCCACTGAGGATAGCCAAAACTCGCACTTCGAGAACTTGGCATACAACTGATTTCTCCTTAGCGTCTCCAACACCAAATGAAGATGCTTGAAGTGATCTTCCTCACTTTGCGAGTACACCAAAATATCGTCGATGAAGACGATCACAAAATGGTCCAAGTACTCCCTGAACATCCTGTTCATCAAATCCATGAACACTGACGGCGCATTCGTCAGCCCAAACGGCATGACCGTAAACTCATAATGCCCGTACCTCGTACTGAACACTGTCTTCGGGATATCACTCTCCCTTATCCGCAGCTGATAGTACCCAGCCTTGAGATCCAACTTCGAGTACACTGTCGACCCGACTAACTGATCAAAGAGATCATCAATCCGAGGGATCGGGTACTTGTTCTTCTCAGTTAGCTTGTTTAGCTCCCGATAATCAATACAAAGCCTCAAGATTCCGTCCTTCTTCTTAACAAAGAGGACCGGTGCGCTCCAAGGCGAAGAACTCAGGCGCACATACCCTTGCTCCAACAACTCTTGCAGTTGAACTTTCAGCTCCGCCATTTCCTTAGGCGCTAGCCGATACGGAGACCGTGACATAGGCTTTGCACCTGGCACTAGATCGATCGTAAAATCTATCTCCCGCTGAGGCGGGGTTCCAGGAAGATCTGCGGGGAACACATCAGGGTATTCCAATACCACTAAAATACAATCCAACACGGGCTTCGGCTTTGCAACCTCCACTAGTGTAAAGAACAGTTCTGCTCCAGCACGAACCGCCTTCACCACCTGAAGAGCAGACATCAACGTCTTGCTCGACCCCTTTAAGCCCGTAAAAGTCATCTCACGACTTGCTCCCAGCTTGACTTCCTTGCTACCACAATCTATATGGGCCTGCTGCTCCGAGAGCCAGTCCATGCCAAATATGACGTCGAACTCCACCAACAGAAGTAAGGACGCCCGCAGGTCAAACTCCTGCTCTCCAATACGAATCTTAACATCGCAGATCCTATCCGCTCGCATCGAACACCCGTTGGGCAACAACACATCCAACTTATCCTTTGCCATCGAAGAAGGGACTCCGATGCGTGATATAAATCCTTCGGACAAGAAGGAGTGTGAAGCTCCCGTATCGAAGAGTGCTCGTGCCGGATTTTCACAAATCAATACAAAACCTAAACAAGTAGTGGTAAGGTAATATGTGCATAACAAGTATTTAAATAAATTGACTTGCTATAAATTAAACCGTACCTGTCACCACATCAGCTTGTTTAATGGCCTCCTGTTGGCCAAGATTATAGACCCTTGGTTGGGCCGGAGCATAGTGGGATGCGGTCGACTCCACCGCCTTTCCCTTCTCTTCATATATAGCTCCCGGCTTCCTCTCGGACTTAGGACGTCCGCTCCAACAGTCACGGGCAAAATGCCCCGTCTTTCCGCACGTAAAACACGCGCCCGGGGTCCGACTCGTAGTCGCCCCAGAAGCACCAGAAGGAGCCGGACCCGAAGTCCTATGCTTCTTGAAAGACCTCCGATAGCCGGTCTTTGAATTAGTCGGCACTTTAAATTCAGATTTCTTCTCACCCAAGCTATTCTTTGCTTGTACGTTCTTCATGTCTTTCTCCAAGGACCGGGCAGTATTGACCAATGTTAAGAAACCCTGCGTCATCGGCCCCGAGAGTAGTAACCTTAACTCATCTCTCAAGCCTTCATAGAAGCGATTAGTCTTGCGCTCCTCATCCGCGATGGTGGAGCTAGCATAACGACTCAAACGAGTAAACTCGTGGAGATATTCATCCACGCTCCTATCACCCTGTACCAACTTCAGGAACTCATTCTCCAACGCTATCTTCTGCGTCGACGGGAGGTATCTAGCCAAAAATAATCTCGAGAACTCCTCCATCGAGACATCACCAAGTTGCCTACCTCTCAGTAAGTGCAGCTCCAATCCTTCCAACCACATCCTCGCTTCACCGTCCAAAAGGAACGTAGCGATGGTGGTTATTTGACACTCCTCCGTCTCTGTCGCTGTCATGACTCTCTTCACCCTGGAGAGCCAGTCTTCAGCCTGAGATGGGGTTCCCAACCCCGAGAATAGCGGAGGGTTAAAGCTCATTACATGCTTTAGCTGCCTCTCAGTTTCCCTCCTTGGCACTATTGGTTCAACAACCACTTGCTCCACTCTCCTCGGCTCAGCCTCTTGAAGAGGTACTTGCTCCATCACAGGAGCGGGCTGCTGCGTTTTCCTTCCAGGCTGCGCATTAATCACGGCCAACACTGCTTCAGCCACCAATCGAATATTCTCAGCCGATAGAGGTGTTGCAGGAGCAACATCTGGTGCACTACTAGCCTCAGAAACTCGGCGTTCTGACGGCCCAACACCACTTCTGGTCACCTATAGTGGTATAAAACACCGTTAAGCGACCAAATGAATTGCAAACAGCAATTATAGGAACACGCAGGTTCCTCAAACACGAGTATTTTCATTCCTAAGTGGACATTCATGGGTTCTTTTTACTGTTATTACGATGACGCACACAATGTGCTCACCACCCCTTAAAAAGAATTCGCCCTTGAATTCAGTTTAAGCCCAACCAAAACCAGTAGTCTGATACCAAATTGTAACACCCCCTATCCGTCGCATAGCATATAACAGTAGGTCCGGCCGGGGCCCGACGCCATATACCACAGACAGACCGGGTGGTTACTTATGGAAACCATCCAACCAATCTCAACGTCCTACACAGGGCATTCTAGCGGAAGTAGTTTATAAAGGTTGTAAACAAGAACCCAGCAACAAGCACGAATGTCCACTAGTATAACTTAGGAATGTTATTACAAAATACTCAAACCAAGCCTTAAGGCCTTACAAAATGTTTCACTTGAATGTTACATGATTTACAAACCACGGCACGCAGGCCGGTCATACATGAATAAAGCAATAAACATTTCCATTCGGGCCTTCAAGGGCCGGCTTCGCAAAAAGGGCTTTAGCCCGCTATTGACCGCTTGGTCCAGCTGCACCTGCAAGCAACAAACCACCGCACGGTGGCAAAACAAGGCAACGGTCAGCAATGCTGACCTAATTATAACGATCCCGCCCCCAACTCGGGACGGCGATGCTCCTTCCCTGCATTTCATTAGCATAAGCGAGCCATATATATAACCATAGCCATTTCAACACAGACGTTGGCTCGCACGGCGACACGCCTCGTGCACTCAGGGCACATTCTCGGTGAACCGGTCGATGTCACGTCAATTTAAGTCATCAACATTCCGGACTCACCACCGCCACTTGGACGGCCAAACCTATGAGCAATTTGTCTTCCTGGCCTGGGTCACGACAATTTAAGTCATCGACAACCGAAGACCCTACTCTATGCCAACGGTAAGTGCCACGTGCCTTTAGGTCTCTTTAACCGAACGACATAGAACGGGTACGGTTCCATCTAACCCGTGCTCACATCGCAACGACAATTTAAGCCATATGCGCGGGTCAAACTTCCACCGAGTCCCATTTCCATCACAAGTCACATAACCCCGTTATGTTCAAGTTGGCTCTCAAGCCACCAAGTTGGCAAGATCTCGTATCCGCCCAGTTTTTCGGGTGCACCTTCGGGTTAGTCCCCAAGGCTCCCTGCTGCAATCTACCGCGTAGAAAACCCGAAAAACAAACAATAGCACAGAGTCTTCTCCGGCAATATGCAATGCAACATCACCGATCCAGACCAACATGTCCGGGTAGGCTTCACACATCATGCCTATGTCCGTTCTCGCTTACGGACTCTAAACAACGGGGACTTCACATATCTACCCGAAGGAATGCCTCCAACTCTCCGCAAACTCGCGAGAGCGGGATTCCTATGCTAAGAAAGAGAGCGACTCATGCTCAAGATGAGGATCGTTACCCTTGCGTTCCTCTTTGGCGCCATCGGAAAGTAATCGGATGGAAATCACCGCACTAGCGTTGCCTCCGCGGATCCGGAGTCGGCTTGCGATTCGGAGCTCCGAAGCTCCTCCAATGGCGGATCTAGCTCCTTCTTCTTCACTTAGCTCTCCTCACTCTCCAAAGACTTAGAAAGAGAACAAGGTATGAAAAGTGAGGGTTTTCTAAGTCAAAACCCGGGTATATCCCTTCAGGAACAACCCCCAGCCGTTGGATCTTCAGTCAAAGAAATGAACGGCTTTGATTCGGGACTGAAATGCCCAATCTGGACCGAACACGGCCTGGCACACGCCCGTGTCCAGGGCCGTGTGCCTCATTTGCCGTCAAAATCGGATCACCTGGAACCTCACACGGGCATCGAACACGCCCGTGTTCGATCTGACACGCCCGTATTCCACCTGACACGGCCGTGTAGTCGGCCGTGTACCCCATGATTTTTCCCCATTTTCAACCCGAGCACTGCACGGGTTCAAGGACACGCCCGTGTCCCTACCCGTGTCACCTTGACATGCCTGGGCTCCAGGCCGTGTACACGGTCTCGACACTTCGCGGCTAAGTGTCGACACGGGTCGATACGCCCTGCGACACGCCCGTGTCGCAGGCTGTGTGCCATGACTCGACACATTGTCGACACCAAAGTGTTGACTTCGCGGGACGAGTGTCGACACAAGCTGACACGCCCTGCGACACGCCCGTGTCGCAGGCCGTCTGCCATGTCTCGACACATTGTCAAAGCACAGTGTCGACTTCGCGGCTAAGTGTCGACACGGGTCGACACGCCCTGCGACACGCCCGTGTCGCAGGCCGTGTGCCCAGTCTCGACACAATATCGAGACCAAAGTGTCGACTTCGCGCCTTAGTGTCGACACAGGCTTGACACGCCCTGGGACACGCCCGTGTCCCAGGCCGTGTGCCTACAGCCAGAACTCAAACTGGCCCAAAATGTCCCCCTTTGCTCCTTTGAGTTTCGGGGCGTTACACCCCTCTCCCACACGGGCTGGCTCCGGCTAGCCGCACCCCATAGTCGATGCCCGGTGTCGGTTCCGCCTCCGGTGGCTGGTGTCGGGGTCGCACCCGGGGGTCATTGTCGTGGTTGGGCCCGAATTGATGCCCGAGTGTGGAGGACGTTCCATTTCCGGCTGGTCGGTCGTACACCATACCGGCACCGTGGCGGCGTCCCACTCCCTTTGTTGGGGCAAGCAACCCTTGAGGTGGCTGGCTGGCCGCCCTCTTTGGGCGTCTTCCCCATCGCCCGATTGTTCCGCCACGATCATAGTCATTTGATGCGTGGGTAACTATCTGCGTAATCACCTTCGGTGGTGGGGGAGACACATTTTAGTAAGGGGCTGCATTTAGTAAAATTAAATATAATATTAATATTCGCCCAAAAATATACTCATAATTATGATATTGGTGGTTATGGTATGCGCATTTCCACATAACCACTGTAACCACCTCTTAGAGGCTATACAAATGCCCCAAGGCCTCCTCATTTCTTATTTTCTCTCCTCTGCTTTCATCCTCCTTAGGCCAAAGCTCTGCCGGATTCCTTCTTCGAGCCACCTCCTAGCCACCTTCAGGCCACGTTCAAGCCACCTTCAGGAGACCTTCAAGCCACCTTCGAGCCACCAGAGATACACCGCCTTGTAATACCCCCATCCATCACACAGGCTATAACAAAAGGTCCGGACGGGACCCCACGCCAAATTCTACGGACAGTTAGTGGAGTTACGTAATAAAACTATAAACCATAAACATGCATCCTAACTCAGAGTACATTCTAGCCGAAGTAAATTAATTACTTAGAACCCCTGCTACTTGAATGTCCAATAAACTGAAAAGGAATGATAAGATCAATACAGTAAAATAGTTATGGCCTTAAGGTCTTGCAAGGTTTCCTCCAATAATATTGTATTACATACTTCGGCACGCAGGCCAGCCGCACATGAGTAATAAAAGGAAACACACTTCGCTTTGACCTTCAAGGGCCGGTTTAGCAACCAAGGGCTATAGCCCGCTATTTCCTGCTCGGCTCAGTTGCACCTGCATGAAGACAATCCACCCAAAAGGTGGCAAACAAGAAATGGTTAGCATTAGCTGACCAAATTATAATGACCCCACCCCATGCTTGGGGAGGCAGTGCTCCTTCCATGCAGGCATAAGCATATGTATATTGGCAATCAGGACGTGCAATTTAAGCACCATTTCACCACAGACGTTGGCACAACCATCCAACATCCCGTGCACTCAGGGCACATTCTTGGTGTACATGACCTATAAGGGTCACACCTCCGTTCTTTGCGATGGTCATCAATGCTTGAGATTTTTAGTATTTCATGGCCAAAGCCAAAGACAATGCTCTTATGCTATAACAAAGTCATGATGATCCTACAAATACACACTTTGAATCACTCCAAGTCGATCGACATAGGGTTGGGTGCAGTTCAGTAATTTCCCGTGCTCAAATCGTCCAGCTCGCAAGCCACGACGTATGTTAGCATCCCCTTTCCCATCCTGATACATAACCCTGTTATGATCTTAGGCTAGCACTCTTGGCCGCCTAAGTTAGGCCACACGGGCTCTCAACTCAACACATTGTCCCACAGGGCTTCAAGAGACAGGCCTCACCAAATAGCCCCCAGGTCTCCATGAGACAGGCCTCACAAAGCACTGGCCACTAGGACTCTACGAGACAGGCCTCATAAACAATATTGCTCACTGGGTGCTACTGCAGGCGGTAGTGCAACCGCCGCGTGGTAGGGGATAGACTATTTATTCTTCCCCTTCAAACGGGTGTTTTCCAGGATTCCTTCTCTAGTACTCTCTCTGTAGTCACCTGCACACCCCACGAGTATGAAATTTACACTCTTATCACTGAATCTTCTCTAGCATACAAAACAATCTTCACCAATACAGAACAACCTGTCCAGATGGGCTTCACACTGCTTGCTTATACCACACTTAGATTCTGGATTCTAAATTCAAAGACAACGGCGATACAATCGATCTACCAATAGGGAGAACTTCTTCCACATGTTCGTTGAGCGTCTACCCTCACAGGCCAATACAGAGGACTTTACATGTCCAAGGAAGAGTATCATTACTCTTGAAGTTTGTTTCGGCGCAATGGAAGAGAATCTAGCCTGATGAAAATGATCGCTACGGTTTTGCCTTCGTACATCTGAACTCGGCTTGCAAATCGGAGCTCTGGAGCTCCAACAATGGTGGGATCTCCTTCCTTCACTCTCCCTTCTCTCTAACCCTTAGAAAGAGAAAACCTTGGGATCAAATGAAGAAGAAATGCGCTAACTGGCCTTATACCGCCTGGGATGACACCCCAACTGTCGAATCTCTATTAAAACCCGACGAACTGCCACGATTTACACCAGATTTCAGTTACGAGTCTTACCGCATCGCGGAAGGAAGTTACTGTCATGTGGTAGATCACGCGTTATCTTGTCCTGCAATCCACCGTTCAAAACCTCCAATCATAAGCTGACATGTGTCAGCATCATAACTGCTCTGCTATTGCCACGCGATACCTTACTATCGTTGGGAAATAGTTGTTTTGCCTAGTACCCAGCGCAAAAATGACAAAAGCACATCAACCGCCAGTGGTAACCCTACCGCTGGGTGGTAGCTCGCAGAGAGATTTGCTAAATAAATCATCCCTACTATCGCCGCGCGATAACAACCTACCGTCGTACAGTAGATGATGCGTCCTATCACTATGGCACTCTAGACGCATGACGCTACCACCATGTGATATTTCAACCGCCACACGGTATCTCATAAAGAGGTACTCTCACTTAAACAGCTCCGCTACCGCTGGCGTTAACCCTACCGTCGGGTGGCATCTCACAGAAACCATTTCCTCCTTCAGGAAACTTGGGGTGTTACTGTTATAACATGAAAGCACCCATGAATGTCCACTTAGGAATGAAAATACACAAGTTTGAGGAACTTGTGTATTCCTATAATTGCTTTTTAGCAATATGTTTGGTCTCCTAATTGAGTATTTTACGATTATAGGTGGCTAGGAGTGGTGCAATGCAGTCCCAACGTCAGCACTCTGCGGAGAGTAGTGCGCCCAATGATGTGCCTGCGACCCCTCCTTCTATCAAAACTGTACATTTGGTAGCTGAAGCGGTGTTCTCCATGATCAATGCTCAATATGGAAGGCATGTGCAACCCCTGTCCCTAGAGTGGCTTCAATGTCGGTTTGCGCTCTAGAGTAAACTGCAATAAGTAGAGCCTCGGTTCAGCAGTTGAACATGTGTTTTGTGCAGGGAGCACACTCAGTTGATGAATGTTTACATGTGTTTATCATGATAAGACAGTACGTAGGGTTTGAGTTGGAGGCTAAGTAGACTATGGTCAATAGATTTTATAACGGTCTTTGTTATGAACTACGACTTCTATTGGTAGGACCAAAGTTATTTGGGTTCCGAGCATTGGTGGATTAAGAACTCAACGTACTGAACTCAAAAAAGATTGGTTATCAAAGATTGATTAAGAACTCCAGATCTATTGGACCAACCTCCCCTTCTATTGTGTCTAAAGAAACCACTAGTCAAACTTTGTGTAATTGCTACGTCTGTGGAAAGATAGGACATGATGTCTGAGAATGTTGTAGTAATATCCCAAGGGCAAAGAATGCAAGGCCCGGAGCAACCTTTGGGTGAAACCCAGTTATATGTTATACTTGTGGCAAGTCGGGACATATAGCCCGTGATTGTTGGAGTGTCAAGATAGAGGAAAAGGCAGGAGGTCATAAGCGAAGTAATGAGGTGACAGGTATGGTTTAGTTTATAGCATTTTAATTGCTTTATATACTTGTGACCTGATTTGTTGCCGGTGTATGACTTGTTTAGAGTAGGCTTTGTTCTACTCTTTATTGAGAGAGCACTGTTGGTTACATGGGCTTCTCACTTCTTAATATCTAAGGTTTTCTTATTGTTCATCATAGTGCCTTCCTTTGTGTCGAAGGTTAAATTGGTTATTTATATACATACCATATGGTGTATGTTACGGTACGGAAAGGAAGTCAAGATGTTGTTTAAAAATCATCTGTAGCTTGACATTAGGCATGGACTGACACTCAGAGCAACATGCATATGTTTAGTACAACTCGAAGGAGTCACACTAGGACAAAACACTAAACGCGAGACTAAGTTTGTGGGTTCTTCCTAAGGATCTCCCTAAGATTCCACCTGAGAGAATGATAGATTTCACCATTGAGCTTGTCCTAGGTGCCAAGCATGTGTCATGCTCATCTTACCGTTTAATAACGAGGGAGATGGAGGAATTGAAAGAGCAGCTTCAGGAACTGCTAGGGAAAGGTTATGTGCATCCAAGTTCGTCACCTTAGAGCGCACCGGTCCTCTTCATGGAGAAAAGTGATGGAAGTCTGCGGCTGTGTATTGAGTATTGGGAGTGGAATAAGTTGATAGAGAAAAACAAGTATTCGAGTCCGAGAATCGATGATCTGTTCGACCAGCTAATTGGATCTAAAATCTGGATAATATCACTTGATGATCAAAGAAAGTGACGTTCCCAAGACGATTTTCGGCACATGTTTTGAGCATTATGAGTTCACTATTATGAGCAAAAGAAGTGTAGCAGTTAATAACTCTGGTGGTCCATTCTGCATAAAGAGCTGTTGAATGACGAGATACAAAAGCAGAGTCCCGAGAAATTAAAAATTGCTTTTTGGTCATCTTTTTCCTAAAAACGAAGAAGACAAGCTCTGCACCTGGTGATGAATAACAAGTCTAAAAACAACAGACAAAAGTTAGCTGTTGAAGAAATAAAAGCATTGAAGAGTTAATCTGTCTTCAACAGCAAGATCAGAAAATCTTTTTCTAAAAAAGGAGAAACAGAGCAAGCTTAAAGCTGCTGCTCTTCTTCAAGGCTTCGACTTTAATCTAAATTACAATCCAGGATTGAAGAAGTAGTGCTCTACAGTTACTTCTCAGTATAAGCAGAACAACCATGAAAATCTATTCTTCGTGCTGTGAAGAAGATAGGGCTGAGTTTACTCAGTTCAGCAAGCAGGCTCAGAGGACACTCTCTCTAGATTCAATCAACAACAAAAAACTTACTCATTTTGTAGGATCGGTCTTCGAAAGTATCGAATGTATACCTAAATAACCTAGAGGGGGGTGAATAGGTGATGTCTGTCTTTTAATGAAGTAAAAATACTTTAAAAAATGAGAGCACATAAACACAAAGATTTATAGTTGTTCCCCAAGTTGGGTGCATCCAATGTCCTGCCTCTCCTATCTACCACAAAAGCTAGATTCGACTACTTCACCTTCCTCAAATTTCAACAAATCTTGCACCTTAGAGCTGTAACTCCTACAACTCGGAGACGAATCTCCTATCACTTATAGAATAATCTCTCCTACAACTCGATCCACAACTCGATCTATAACTCGATCCACAAACGGATCTACAACTCGATCCACAAATGGATCTACAACTCGGAGATAAAATCTCCTACAAATGTAAAAGAGTATTACACAAAAGTACTACAAATAATCTTGACAAGATCTGAAGTCTTCTATCTATCGTTCTTTGATTAGGTTGAACTTAAGTAACTTGGAGAACAAAAAAAATTCAAAAACCTTGAAGACTTAGAAACTCGAATCTTGAATCAACTAGATCTAGGAGAATAGGAACCTTCAGATTGCAAAGATCTAGTTGAATTGGAAGATGAAGATCGAATCGTGCAGAGCTTGGGTCGGTAGAACGAAAATATCGCGAACTGCGTACGGGAGCAGACGGTACAATTTTGGAAAATTTCTCGATTTGATATTTGAGTATGATAGAATGATTAGGGTTGATGAAAAATTCACACAAACTATTTATAAAGATCCTCAATTGCAACGACTATAAAAGAACTTCCAAAAGAAGACCTCCAAAACTACTGTGCATGGTCGTCATTCAACCGGAGCCAAAATTTGAAAAATAGACTGAAAATAACCCAAGTCATTTTCGTCGAGTATCCTTCAGTATAGTTCAGTATACTCGCCGAACTAGTAGTGATATTCGATGAAATTTAATTAGAGAAATTCAGCTCGATCCAACTTGCCACTCAACTCCATGCAGAACTTATACACGATAAATTCTATGAGTATCAGCTAGTATACTCAACGAATTCGACGAGTATCGTCTAGCTCACTTGATGTAATCGATGAACCCAACGAGTATCAGCTAGCTCACTCGACGCACTCGACGCACTCGATGCACTAAATACACTCGACCCACTCGACGCACTCGATGAGTATCAGCTAGCTCACTAGATGTAGTCGACGCATGACCCAGTGATAGTCGAAGAATTGAACTTGGAAAATCCAGAGAGTAAAATCGAATTGACTCGACGAACTCATTGGGTATCGACTAGTATATTCGACGAATTCGGCAAGTATCGTTAGATACATTCGACGAATCCGACGAGTATACACGAGAATACTCGACAATTTTTACTTGACGAATTTTACAACTCTCAGAGATTTTACCTCAAGTACAATATGATGAATTTGACGACTGTTAGTAAGTATATACGACGAATTGGACGAGTATTAACGAGTATACTCGACGAATTCAACGAATATTCATTACAATACTCGACGAATTTCACTTGGGTAAAATTTCTATTCTTCTAATTCCAAGTCCTTCTCCTTCCTTGATCCTTCTCATGCACTTGGGATAGAAGTACACCCCAATAGAGAGATTACACGTGAGTCAACACATTGACCTACACAATGAAGGATTACATTGTATAGTCCGGTGTTTACTGACCCACCAAAACCTGACATTGGTGTGTATTAACAAGATAGACTTGCAAGTACATAACTGAAAATACAACATCAAATACAATCTCTATTCATATTAGGTAAACTGGACCCTTCTTCAAATCAGGGTTATTGTGGATACAATAACCAACAATCTCCACGTATTTGAAGAAGTCAGAATCCTATAAGCTAAGGTGAATTGCACAAACAATAATAATAAAGCATAAACTTGAAAAGATATATAAATTAAAGAAAATTAAACACAACGCACATTCTAGTCAAAATAGTCATATATACATACATATATATATATATATATGTATATATATATATATATATATATATATATATATATATATATATATATATATATATATATATATATATATATGAATAAGAGTTCATTATTTGGGTCAACCATAACCACACATAATAACCACAACAAATAAAACCATCAGCCCTGCATACCCTGGCTCTTATGACGTTGTCTAGCAAAATATGTCTTGGGATTTGGATAATATCTTGGAGGGGCTGGAGGTGCAGCTGGATCATCATGCTTGTGGTTCCTGAAGTGAATCCTATTTGCACAGGACAACTCATACTTGTGCCACTCATCTCTATCATAGTGGTTCCATCTGTTTTCACCTCCAATATCGACCAAGGTGAAGGAGTCTAAAATAATTCGTCTTGAAATCGGACTCCGCATCTCATCCATCTCTCTATTAGGCATATCTCTGACTGCCTCTTCTTTGACTGGTTCTGAACTGACAGCAGATGTGCCTTCACCATATCTTCTTCTTTTGTGCACATGAGGAGGTATATCTTTAGTTACTTGAACATCTTAAACACAACGACATCAGCAGAAGACCTATCCTGGAGAAATCCTATGAGTCTGACCAATATTGAGAGTAATCCTAAGCAGGATAGACCTCATCATTTACTAGTATAGGCACAATAGGTACTTGAACTCTTGGATCTACTTGACTGGCTCTACCAAAAATCTCTTTGTGTAGCCAGGAGAAGTTGTCATAGCTATAGTCATTCACTCCTTTGAATTTTGCAAGAATGGCAGCCTCAACAACATCTAACTTAGCTTTAAGGGCATCATCCCCCTTTCTGACTTCATCAGCTACGGCATTGGCAGAAGATTATATCGTCCTGTCAAAATGATCCATTGATTGATTATGAGAATCAATCATGGTTACTGCATTCTTATCAACATTCTGAAGAACTTTCACATTACTTTTTAGCCCGGTCATGTTATGAATTTGAGCTTGTCGACCCTGGACAAACCAAGAATCCAACCTTTCATCTAATTTGTCAAAACATAGCTTGATAGATGAAAGGCCTTTGTTCAAATCTTTCTCAGTCTCACAGACCTTCTTCAAAACCTTCTGCATAGAGGATTCAAACTGTGCTTGTTGTTTAGCCAACATAGCTTCTATGGTCTTCAGAATAGGACTGTCAGCACTAGAACTGGAAACATCTAGAGTAGGAATACTGGGAAGAGAGGGTAGATCTTGACGGATTTCTGAATCACTGGAGTACTTATATATCAGAGATAAACGAGCTTTAGAAATCAACCTGAGATCTTCGGCATGTTGGATATGAGTTTGCTCCTCTACATCTCCTTCCTCGTTAGAAATATCAACTATTTCCTCTGGAATAGCTGTAGGGATACCAGTGCCTTCAGAACCCTTTTCTCTAGGTTGCGGATAAACCTATCAACCTGTGTAGAGAAAGATATCAGTGACTGGGTTGCCTCCCCCTTAGACACTGCAGCAAGGACAATCATGTGCTCTGCTGAACATTGTTCAGAGACCTCATTAGAATTTTCAGCAGCTACCATTACCTCATCAGTATCAATCTCATAATCAGCAACATCTAAGTCTTCCTCAGCAGCAGCATCCAAATCATGATCAATCTCATGCTCAGAAGGAGTTGGGACATCATTATCAACAATAGTTTCAACCTCGGCCTGAATAGGAACTAACTTAGTAATAGCAGCATGACCTGTACCTGTCTTAGAAGGAACACTCAAGAGCACTTTTCAGTTGCCAGTTGGGTATCAGCTGGCTCCCCCTCCATTCCTGCACTCAGACTATCAGGAATTTCACTGGGGGTGGAGAAGGAATCCTATCCGCAGGAACATGTTCTTCCTCCTCCACAGGAAAATCTCGGGCTCCCCGAGGACTCAAGATCCTCCTATCCCAACTTAAG
This sequence comes from Platanthera guangdongensis, assembly GCA_039583875.1. NCBI lineage: Eukaryota > Viridiplantae > Streptophyta > Magnoliopsida > Asparagales > Orchidaceae > Platanthera > Platanthera guangdongensis. The sequence goes on from CM077166.1 coordinate 160,318,964, forward strand.
AAGACTGATGAATCAATTTTATTCAAGTGGTGGATAGGTACTCCCTTAGAAATATCAAATTTGTCCCGATCAATCTGGTTTAGATATTAGCTAAGGATTCATCCAAAATTGGGTGTGCACAAACTATCCTTGATCTTTTCAGACAACAGTGCACCCCAATCCATTCTCTTCCTGCAAAAAATTACCAAGAGTATCTTGAACATCTCTGAAGAGAGGTAGTCATGAAAACCGGTCTTGTAGAGCAGAAATTTACTGATGAAGACAGATAGTAGTTTTCCTTCCTCGTTCATCCCTTTTCTCTTAACTACTTTTATGCCTTTAGGCAGTCCATAGAACAATAGAGCTCTATTGAAGTCCTCCTCTTCGAGGTAATCAACCTCTTCATAAGTAGGAACCGAAAGTACCTTGTCAGGATGGAAGCCTTCACTTTGACATTGGTCGAACAAACTTTGCTCTTGATCACAGTGTCTTCCTTACGTAGCTTTGCATTTTGATAGAATTATAGAACATCTTTGTCCAATATTTTGCCTGGGTCCTCTAGTCCAAATGAAAGACCAGCGGATTCCAACATCATGATGATGTTCCTGAACTCATCATACGTAGAGGCAAATCCTGTACGAACAAGTTCTCCACCCCCTAACAAACCACTGGTGCTACGAGGGGCCATGGAGAATCAGAAAGCAAATAGAATGAGGAAACTTCTCTAGACAGGACTTCTTAATTTCTTCTACTGATTAAAACAATAAGAACATTTCGGCGAGATCAAACCGCTAGATGAAATCATCGGGAGAATTTTGTTGGGCGGTCAAACATTGCTTTGACGAAAATCACTAAGTTGAGTTGGCTAGGGAGACAATCTGCAGGGAGCGAATCTTCGGTATGGAGAAGATGAACAGTTCTGGGAAAACCGAATCGTCGAGAGACAGCTATTCGGCAGAATTGGGATTCTCTTTCGACGAAGTTGAATGGCTTTCCCCTAACCCTAATAATATATATATATATATATATATATATATATATATATATATATATATATATATATATATATATAATTTAAACTTGATATGAGAAATGCACGTACCTGATAAGTCGTGACTCTTCAGTTCCAATATAGGAAAGAAATTCTTGAGCTAAGTAAAATTCGGCGAGATTAACCATACGCAAAGTCATATTCGTCGAGTTTAATTGTGTATATCCGATGAATCGGTGAGTTCTGATGACCGATATTTGATGAATTTGCCTTGGACAAATTTTTCTGCTTCTGAAGTACTTCCCACGTGAATTCCTATCTTCTTGGCCATCTTCATGAGTCCTTGTTCAGCATCTCCAGTTTCGTTTTGAAAAACAATAACTTGGCCTCGTCCAGTGGCTTCGTGAAAATATCTGTGACATGCTTATCCGTCGGGACATAGCTGAGGGATATATCCTTATTATCCATATGCTCCCGGATGAAGTGATATCTTACTTCGATGTGCTTTGTCCAGCTCAGGGAGACTAGACTGTTTGCGATCGCTATTACACTGGAGGAGTCGCAATATATCAGAATCCCTTTGAACTTCAGGTTGTAATCCTCAAGCTGATTCCTGATCCAAAGAAGTTGTGTGCAACAACTACCCGCAGAGATATACTCTGACTTGGTTGTGGATGTTGCCACATAATTCTACTTCTTGATGCTCCATGAGATAAGCCTTCTTCCGAGGAATTGGCACGTCCTGAAAGTGCTTTTCCTATCACCCGTGCTACCTACAAAATTTGCATCTGAAAATCTGATTAACTCGACATCATTACTTCTTGGGTACCACAAACCAATATTGGGTGTGCCCTTAAGGTATCTTAAAATTTATTTTGCAGTGACGCAATGAGATTCCTTCATGTACACCTGAAATCTAGCGCGTACACATGTTGAAAATATTATGTCAGGTCTACTAGCAGTGAGGTAGAGCAAGGATCCAATTATGCTTCTGTACTTGTTTTCATCAAAAGGTTTCCCTTTACCTTCCTTGTTTAGAGACATAGTTGAACTCATTGGATTCCTCATCGAGGTTACGTTCTCCATTATGAATTTCTTTAGTAACTCTTTGGTGAACTTCGTCTGAGAGATGAAAATTCCATCTTCAGATGTTTTCACCTGAAGTCCTACAAAATACTTCAGCTCTCTCATACTGCTCATTTCAAACTTCCTTTGCATAAGTTTGGAGAACTTCTTGCAAAGGTTGTCTTCTGTAGTGCGAAATATAATGTTATCGACATAAATTTGCACTAGCAGAATCTTGCCTTTTACTTCCCTAAGAAATAATGTCTTGTCTATCTTTCCTCTTATAAACTTGTTCTCAAGAAAAAAGCTAGACAACGTCTCATACCAAACTCGGGGAGCTTGCTTTAAGCTATAAAGAGATTTATTAAGAAAGTAAACATATTCAGGGAAAGTAAAGTTGACAAATCCTAGGGGTTGTGTTATGTATACTTCCTCTTTCAGATTCCCGTTGGGGAATACAGACTTCATGTCCATTTTATAAACCTTAAAGACTTTGAAGGCAGCATACGCAAGAAAAAACCTGATCTCCTCGAGCCTGGCCACTTGAGCAAAGGTCTGGTTGAAGTCGATCCCCTCTTCTTGTTTATATCCTTGAGCTACAAGCCTGACTTTGTTCTTGATAATAATTCCATTTTCGTCCTGCTTGTTTCTGAAAATCCATTTGGTGCCGATCATGTTTTGTCCTTTGGTTCTGGGCACCAACTCCCAGGCTTTGGACCGTTCGAACTGGTCAAGCTCCTCTTGCTTTGTCATGATCCAAGAGGCATCCTTGTTTGGTTCTTTAAACTTCTTTGGCTCAACCTGAGACAAAAAAACTAAGATGTAATATCTCATTAGCTGTACCTCTTCCGATTTTAACAACATCGTCTGGCACTCCAATGATCAGATCATCAGGGTGATCTCTGAGGTGTCTGAACACTTTATTTCTTCCTCTTCCACCAGCAGGTTCTGCCGCATCATTTGTATCCTCTGTGGTTGGTTCATCTAGTTGTTCTTCATCCACCATACTTAGATCGACAACCTTAACTGAGCTTGGAGTATCTTCCTTGACCGCTTCATCCAATCTTAGTTCTTTGAACCTGGTACATGCATCTGCACCAACAATACTAAATGAGTTGTTATGGAGCATGTTGGATCCCTAGTTTATTTGGGCTAGGTTCACTGACTTAGGATGTGACCCATCATGTATAGTCTGGGTCAAGTTTATGTCTTAGAGTCTAGGACAGTCCTCTATCTCAACTTCAGATGGACCCGCCTTCCTCAAGACCATCAGGAACCCCAGATCTATCAGTTTTTCAGACTAAGTGAAATGAGTTCGACGTTCGTCGATCTCGGCTCGACGAAGGGAGTTCTATGCTCGACGATCGTGAGACAATTCGTAGTGCTGAGCTCGACGAACTATGTTCTTTGCTCGACGAACACTGGGATTCTACTTCAAGCTTTATCAGGACTACTTCAAAATTTCTCTAAGTCCAGCTTCATGCTTCGGTCGATGAATGCTAATCTCTACTCGATGATTTTTGTACTCAGAGAATCTGTGTCGACACTTAGGATTTCAGTCGACACCAGCTTATGTCGACACCAGGATTTCAGTCGACACCAGCTTATGTCGACACCAGGACTTCAGTCGACACCAGCTTATGTCGACACCAGAGGATTTGTGTCGACACCAAGATCAATCTGTCGACACCATTTTGTGTCGACACAGCATTTCAGCAGATGCAGAGTATTTCGTCCAAGTCCAGAACTTTTCTCAGTTCGATGAATTTGGTTCTCAGATCGACGAATTTAGTTCTCTGCTCAACGAATAAAGATTGTCTGATGTTGAAGATTGTCTATTCAACGAATGAAGACTGTCAGCTCGACGAACTCAGCTCAGCTCGATGAACTCAAAACTCAGCTCGACGAACTCAGCTCAGCTCGACGAACTCAAAACTCAGCTCGACGAATTATGTTCTTCGGTCGATGATTCCAAACTAGGTCTTCTTCCGTTCCCGTCTCATTCCATGGCGCTGATTCCTGAACATTTAATGGCAGTTCTTCATAGAATACTACCGTTAGAATGCGCAGTTAATCCTAGATTATTACATACCATTTTCCCATGGAAACAGTTGGGGAAATACTTAATTGCTGCTTCCTTTCAAGGCCGTCTGCCATTACTGCTCTATATTCAAAATTCGAATGTTTCTTATGACACACAGAGAGATACAGAAATAGTCAGTAATACAGTGACATTCAACACACAACAACAAGAAAAGGATAGACAGTGATTCAGACAATACAAGAAAAAGGAATTCATTCTTGGCCCAGAGTGAAACTGATCAAGTAGAAGAATAAGAAGAACACTACTTCAATATCAAGAGTCTTCTTCATCTACTTTTACTCAAGATAACTTCAAATACAATACATTCATATCAGTCACAAGAAGTTCCTGGAGACTTTCTCTGGACTAGGAAATCTAGGTCTTTGAAGACCTATCACCCTGAAGCAGTGCTCCAGCATTCTTCCTGACTCATTCTACATCTTAGGGGGAGCAAAGCTGCTAAACAACAATCCACAAGTCTTCTCATTTGACTTGAGAGAGAGAAGACCTCATCACCGTCTCACTCCACCTTTGTACAGGGTTTTAATTCCCTTCAAAATTATTCTGGTTGCAAGTTTCCCTCCAAAAGACTTGAGGGTTTGGTTTTTGGGAACCTGATCAAAACCCTATTGGTGCCAGGACACCTGATCAACCGCTTCCTACAGTGGATTCCTACCAGGGTGGTAGAAGAGTGGACTACCCAGATTTGGGGAACCACTATAAAATTATTGTGTCGTCTGATTGCTTTCTTTTCCTTTTGTTTTCTGGCCTTGCTCTGTGAATGTGCTGTGATTAGATAATTGCTGCATCTTGGTTTATTGTATTTACTTCCCTGCACACACACCTAAAATACAACAATAGTTGTAAAGTTTTTAAAATCACCATATACTCTATTCACCCCCCCCCCTCTAGAGTATATCAGATCTAGCTGCACTTCCAATTGGTATCAAAGCGAGGTTGGTTAAATTACCGGACCTTACAGGTTGGCTAACATACCATACTTGATTGGTTGTACAGGCTAACACCTGAACCCAAAGATCCCTTAGTTAGACCTGTTTGTTCCTATTCTATTTTTGGACAAATCCTTCTCACAGACATGGCCAAAAACAAGGATTATACTAGCATCAGACCTCCAGTGTGCAATCTTAATAAGTTTGCCATCTGGAAGGCAAGAATTAGATTATACATGAACTCCATTGATGCGGATATTTTTTCTATCATTTCAACAGGTGTTCCTCTAGCTCCTACAACTTTTGCCAGCACATCAACTAATCTGAGTGCAATACCACCTCTAGACAATACTGAAGCCTATAAGAAAGCCAAGATGGTTGATGCAAAGGCTATGAATATTCTGGCCCAAACAATGTCAGATGACATATTTCAGAAGGTGGCTGAGTGCACCTCAGCCAAGGCCATTTGGGACTCTCTCAACCAAATGGTAGCAGGCTCAGCTGATGAAAGAAAGGATAGGAGATCCAGTCTCATTTCTCTCTATGAGAATTTCAAAAAGGATGAGACAGAATCTGTAGCTGAGATGTACAATAGATTAAGTTCAATCATCAGTGAACTCAAGACTCTTGACAAGGACATCACCTTAACTGAGGTGAATGACAAGATACTGATGTGTTTCCCCAGTTCATGGGATTCCAGAATATGGCCAATCAAAGAAGCCAGAAGCCTCAATGAGATTTCAACAGAATCTCTGTTAGGCAAGCTGAAGTCATATGAGCTGCTTGTAAAATCAAGAGAGGCAGCAGAACAGAAGGCAACTACCCCAGTTAGGAAGGAGCACAGCTTGGCCCTCAAAGCTTCTGAAGACAATGAAATATCTACATCCAATGAAGAGTTAATGAGTCTTTTTGCCAAAAGACTCTACAAAATGGCAAGGAAGGACTTTAGAAGAAAATCATCCAGGCAGGATGATAAGCCCAAATATGACAAGACACCAACTAAGGAGGTTGTGTGTTTTGGGTGCAGAAAGCCTAGGCATTATATTTCAGAATGCCCAGAGAATCAGAAAAAGGACAAGGGCAGGGACAAGGATTGCAGAAGAAAACAATGCAGCAGACCCTCCTCCAACAAATATAAAAGGAAAGACAAAGGATTTGTTGCTGAGTCCTGGAGTGACACAGAAGAGGAAACATCCTCCTCCAGCTCCAGTGAAGAAGAGGAAGAAGCCAGATCCAAGGAGGTGTGCCTAATGGCAATAGATGCCTCCAGAAGCAACTGCGGATCAGAAGAGGATTCTGAAGATGAAGGTGCCTCAGACTCAGAGGCTGATCAGGTGATTTCTAGTTTTGATTTCAATTCTGACTTATTTAAAGTAGAATTTAAAACTATGTGCATGGATCTAATAAACTCAGAGAAAGAAATAAAAACCTTGAGTACTAGACTAGAAAACCTTGAATCTGTCAGCACAGAAAATAGAAAACTAACTGACCAATTGACACTAGCTAATGAACAGATAATCAAGTTAAAATCTGAATTATGTGAGGCAAAATAACTTGAGCAATCTCTCAATGGGAGAAGCCTCAAGCTGATGGATATCACAAGCACAGTAAATGCCAGATTAAATGGCAGGCTGGGCTTGGGTGCTTCATCAGGTTTACCCCCATAATAAAGAAGAATATACTTTCTACTCCCATAAAGTTTATCACTGCTAAGGGTAAAGAGAAACTAACTGAAAAACCTATGTCAGAAAACAAGTCAAATCCCCTAGACAATAGAAACAGAAAATAGAAGAAAGCTGTTAAAAACCAAGTTCAGCAGAATTCGTCGAACTCAGATCGACGAAATCCTGCAAGTTCATCGAACCCCGATCGACGAACGCTGAACGTAAACTTCAGAAATAATTATTCGTCCAACTGCGATCGATGAACTGTGTATGGTTCGTCGAGCAGAGGTCGACGAACGTGGGATGCAGAAAATGACCATGGTCATTCTCTGAGTGGAGGTCGACGATCTCATCCCCATTCGTCGAACTCTGGTCGACGAACTTACATAAATTCGTCGAACCCAGAAGGACCAAATATAAATCATTTCTCCTATAGAAATTTTAAAGCAGCTAACAAGACATTTAATCCAGTAGCTGATTGGATAATCCCACCTAGGAGATATCACCCTCTAGGGTATAAGTCTCAACCTGCCTTATCAGTCATTTCTAGTTTTACTTTTCAGCCAAACCAAGAACCCAAGGTAACTTGGGTCAAGAAAAATTGAGCTTTATTTTTTAATGCAGGTACAGGTGAAGAGCTGTCCAAGGTTAAGTCAGACCTGGTACCTGGACAGTGGCTGCTCCAAGCACATGACTGGCAGCAAAGCAAATCTCTCCAGCTATAAGTCCAAGCTAGGACCAAAGGTGATATTTGGAGACTCAAAGAGTGGTCAGTCAGAAGGATATGAAAGAGTAAGCATTGGAGCAGTGACCTTCAAAAAGGTGACATATGTAAGAGGACTTAAACATAACCTTATATCCATAAGTCATTTATGTGATGAAGGTTATCAGGTACATTTCAACTCTACCTCTTGCTCTATTATAAATGATAAAAACCAAACTGTTTTAATTGGACTTAGACAAGGAAACATATATTTAGTAGATTTCATTTCTGCCACAACTGATATTTGTTTACTCAATATCACTAGTAACCAAAATGAGTTATGGCACAAAAGGCTAGGACATGTAAATCTTAAGAACATATCTAGGTTATCTAAAGACAACCTTGTTAGAGGTTTACCTTCTGGCCCCTACAAGAAGGAAAGCCTATGCAGAGCTTGTCAACTAGGCAAGCAAACTAAAACTAGTTTCAAATCCATTAATAAAAGTGATTCACCTAGGATATTGTATCTGCTTCATGTGGATCTTTTTGGACCCATTGCAGTACAAAGCCTAGGAGGGAAGTCTTACACCTTAGTCATTATTGATGATTTCTCCAGATTCAGTTGGGTAGCCTTTCTGAGAGCTAAGTCAGATACATTCAAAGTTCTTACAGATTTTCTCAGTACCATACAGATTGAGTTCTCTACTCATGTTGCATTGATCAGAAGTGATCATGGCACAGAGTTTGAGTCTCTTCTTATGCATGAGTTCTGTGAGAAGGAAGGTATCAGGCAGTGCTTCTCAGCTCCTAGAACTCCCCAACAAAATGGAGTTGCTGAAAGGAAAAATAGGACACTCATTGAAGCTGCAGGCACATTGTTAGCAGATGCTTACATGCCTCTATCCTTTTGGACAGAAGCTATAAACACAGCTAACTATGTCCTGAACAGATGTCTTATACATAAACTAAGACATAAGACCCCCTATGAATTACTTAAAGAAAAGAAACCTAAAATTACTTATTTTAAAGTTTTTGGTTGCATATGTTACATCCACACCAATAACAAAAGATACATTAGAAAATTTGAGGCTAAGGCTGAAGAAGGGATTTTTCTAGGATATTCCCAAGTAAGCAAGGCCTATAGGGTTTTTAACAAATCATCCCTTAAAATTGAAGAATCTATCCATGTGTCTTTTGATGAAGCTAACATGTCTTATAAGGAGAAAGACATTTCTACCAATAGTTTCTTGCAGGTTTCACCACTGTGTGAGTCTATGGATGGACTAAACCTTATCCAAGAGGTTCCAACTCATCCCACTCCACAGGCTGCTGAAGATAGTGAAGAGGAAATCCAAGAGAAGTAACTGAACTTCCATCAACAGCCAGTACCATTCCTCAAGAGGAATTATTTACAGAAGCTGTTGCTCAACCAACTCCACAAACTGATCTTGTCACACTTAGAGATCACCCCAGATCTCAAGTGATTGGAGACATTTCAGTTGGTGTACAGACAAGACATCAGCTCAATCAAGACTTGATGCATGCCTGTTTTCTCTCTCAAATTGAACCTCTCTCCATCCATGAAGCTGAGCAAGATCCCCACTGGATTCTTGCAATGCAAGAGGAACTAAATCAATTTGAGAGATGTAGAGTTTGGGATTTGATTTCAAGACCCCATAACTACCCAGTTATTAGAACCAAATGAGTCTATCAGAACAAATTGGATGCACAAGGGAACATAGTAAGGAACAAGGCTAGACTGGTTGTCCAAGGATATAGACAAGAGGAAGGAATAGACTATGACCAAACCTTTGCCCCTGTTGCAAGGTTGGAGGCCATTAGAATATTCCTAGCCTATGCAGTATACAAAAAGTTCAAAGTATTCCAGATGGATGTTAAGAGTGCCTTTCTGAATGTTGTACTTCAAGAAGAGGTTTATGTAGAACAACCTCCAGGTTTTATCTCTCTAACTCAACCCTATTATGTTTACAAATTGCATAAAGCTCTCTATGGTTTAAAGCAAGCTCCAAGAGCTTGGTTTGAGACCCTAGCTAGCTTTCTTTTAGAGCATAAAATTACAAGAGGAACCATAGATAAAACCCTTTTCACTAGACATCATAAGGACCAAATCTTATTGGTACAAATATATGTGGATGACATTATTTTTGGGTCTACTGATCCCAAATTGTGCAAGAGGTTTGCTGATCTCATGCATTCTAAATTTGAGATGAGTAGCATGGGTGAGCTTTCCTACTTCCTTGGTCTCCAAGTGAAGCAGCTCCCTGATGGTATCTTCCTCTCCCAATCTAAGTATGCTAAAGAGCTTATTAAAAAGTTTGGGATGGGTGATGCTTCAGGAATGAAAACACCTATGGCTACCAATGCTGTTGTGGATTCTGATGCAGCAGGGAAACCTGTAGATCAGAAACATTATAGGGCAATTGTTGGATCCCTATTATACTTAACAGCTAGCAGGCCTGACATAATGTTTGACACATGCCTTTGTGCTAGATTCCAAGTGAATCCTAAAGAATCTCATCTTATTTTTCTAAAAAGGATTTTGAGATATATAAAGAGTTGTCCTAGTTTAGGACTCTGGTATCCTGCAGAGTCAGAATTTAAGTTAATTGGATACTCAGATGCTCACTATGCTGGATGTAGAGTGGACAGGAGAAGTACCTCTGGAACTTGCCAGTTCCTGGGTATGAGACTTGTCTCTTGGTTTTGCAAAAAGCAGACATCTGTGTCTACATCAACTGCTGAGGCAGAGTATATGGTTGCTGGCAGCTGCTGTTCATAGATGCTATGAATACAAAAGCAACTCCTAGATTATGGTATCAACTTAAATAATTCAACCTTATTTTGTGATAATACAAGTGCTATTGCTATAACTCAGAATCCAGTTCATCATTCTAGGACTAAACATATTGAAATAAGACATCATTTCATTAGAGATAATGTAGACAAAAAGAAAATTAACTTGATTCATATTCCTACTGATTTACAGAGAGCAGATATTTTCACCAAACCTTTAGATGAGAAAACCCATCTGTTCTTTGTAAATCAACTGGGAATGCTTAATGGAGAAGAGTTGAATTAATTTCTGTCTACATTCGACGAATTTTCCAGAGTTCGTCGAACGGAGTTCGACGAATTAGGGAAAGTTTGAGAGATTCTCGTCGAACGGAGATCGACGAATTCTCTGTGTGGAAACAATTTTCGTCGACCGGAGATCGACGAACATTGCTTCAAAAACCATTTTGTCGAACGGAGTTCGACGAACTGCTTTCAATTCTTCTCAATGAGTTCGACGAACTACTCACCTCTAACTTATTTCGTCGACCTCAGTTCGAAGAACTATCTCTTTTCGTGGAACGGAGCTTGTCGATTCATATTCCGAAAATCTCATATCTAGGTTTTCTTTGACCTCCGTCCCGCGCTTTCAGTTCCTTTGCTCTTGATCGCCGTTTTCTCTGTGATTTTCTTTGCAGGTCATCAATGGAGATTCCTCCAGGAGCACTTGCAGCGATGAAGTTTGATGCAGCATTCTCCATGGATTTTGAGTCTTTCCAACATTCCGATCCAATCTTTCTTTATATCCTGGAATTACTTGAATAATTGCATCTCAAGGATTTCATGACTCGCAGCATCAAGCTACATTCAACCGAGATAAGAGAATGGGTATACACTGCCACCGTTTCTGAAGACGGAAATCTGACAGGACATATTGGAAACACTACTGTCTCCCTGTCCCCAGCAGTACTTTCTGAAATTTTTGGACTGATAAATGGTGAAGACAACTTGGAAATTGACGCTGTGGAATATTCTGATATGTTGAAAGTGATGGGTTTCTCCGGCAGCAACCCTAATAAGCTTCTGAAGAAGCAACTGTCAGCCGCCTATCCATTTTTGGCCAACATTGTAGGAAACATTCTGATGGGCAAGCACTCGGCACATGACTATATCACTCGCCATCAATTCCTGATTATGTGCACAGTGCTCAACAAACGTTAGGTCGACTGGGGCATGGTCTTCTTTGACCTAATCAAGAAGAAAACAAGCAAGAAGGAAGTCTGCTACGACAGAATTCTGGGGATTTTCCTCCAGGAAAAGGCCAGTGAATGTTTGGTCTCCCCGACCACATTCATCAATGCCAACAAGCGCCTCACCTGCGCCTTGTTTGGCCGATAGGAGAGGACAATCTCCAAACCCTCCAAGGGTTCCTCCTCCTCCATCACTGCTTTTGAGAGCACCAGGACCGTCAAGGTCACTCCCCACCCTGACACTGAAGAGGCCATTCCACCTACAAAATCTCTTCCCACTCCTCCTACACCTCAATTGACTCCACCTCAACATCAATCTCCACCGCCTGATCTTGCACATATCCCTACACCTCCAGTTTCCCCCACTGAAACACATATTCCCCCACCTCCTCAATCACCTCTTCCCCCACACCTATCCACTATTCCATCCTACACCATACCCACTGAACTCCAACCTGTTCTCCCTCCATTATCCCCTCCACATATTCTTCCTTCCTCCTCTGCTTCTATTCCCTCCACCATTCCTTCTCCACTTCTGGATTCTTCCACCATTCCCTCCATCATCTCTCTTCTGACTCCTCTCATTCAATCACTCATCACAGAGGCCATTACACCTCTAGTGAATTCCATTAATTTTTTATCTGCACAAATCACAGCCCTTTCTGCTGCCCCCTCTTCCTTCAGGGGCCTGGCTCCAGGTTCTCCTGAACCCAGGAAGGGGGAGATGCTCCATGATGAAGCTGGTACAGCAGCTGCAGAGGTTAATACAGTTGATACAGATACAGTTTTTGATAATACAGATATAGTTGATTCAGTGCTTGATAATGCAGTTGCAGCTACAGATACAACAATTGATTTTATTCAATTCATGGACACTGACAGTAGCTTTGATGAGTCAGTAGATACAATAACAACTGCTGGTGATTTCCTTATAAATCCCACAGTTAATTTATCTGAGATACTTCATATCTTTGATCCTGTATATATGAAGCTTCCTTCAGTAGAGGTTGCTAGGCCACATTTGGCTATTCCTTCAGTAGAGGTTGCTAGGTCATATTTGGCTATTGTCCAGTATACCTCTCCAGCTAGTCCAGCAGTTGCCAAGCAACTTTGTGACACCTTTGCTGCTCCTATTGCTGCTCCTACTGCTGCTCCAATTCCTGTGACTATTCCAGCAATCTGCTCTATCCCAGATTTTGTCATCTATGATTCTCCCATGCCTGATCTGGATGAGCTCATTCTGGCAGACATTGAAGAAGAGAACAAGGCAGCAGCTGCAAGCTCTGTCTCTACTGCTGTTGAACCCTCTCCCTATGAACCTTCTATCCCCCCTCAAGAAAAACCTATTATCATTTCTGATGAAACTCTGAGGAAGTTGAATGCTCTGTATGACAATCCTCACAGTTCAGGTTCTGATGATGATGATGATGATGATGATGATGAATCAGATGAGGAGGCTGCTAAAAATAAAAAGAAAGTGCTTTCTAAGAAAAGAAGGCTCCTCCTCCTCCTGCTCCTAAGCCTAATCCCACTGCAAACACTCCATACTATATTCTGCACAATGTTGCTCCTTACAAAGGGATGCCTGCATGGATGTGGCTATCAAAGAACCAGCAAAAAGAGAGGAAGAGGAGTAGGAGATACTCTCCTCCCCCAGTTCATAGATACAGAAAGGATCCTCCTCCTCCTCCTCCAGCAGCAGGTGCCTCTGGCTCTGGCTCTCAGAGATCTTCTCCTATTCAAACTTATCAGAGACCAACAGGGAGATCCTCTGGTGGTAGTCAGCCAAGGCCACCATCTTCAGGCAGACAACACCTTCAACAGCAGCAGCAGCACCAGGAATCTAAGGAACATGAAGCTGAAAGGCCCTATTCTCTTCCTGAAGATCCAGAATCAGCCAACAAAGCCAGAATGGCAAGGTTCCAAGAAATCATTGGTTTATCTCTAATCAACAAAGCTAAAGCTGAAGGCAAGGACACAACAGGCTTAACTACTATGTCTCAGTATAGGAGAGATGAGCTAAAGAGATTTGGGAAAGCAAACAAGCTACTTAATGTTGATGAGTACATGCATCTTCACCCAGAAGTAGTTGTCCCCAGAGCCACTTCACTGAACATCATAGGGGCAGCTGACATGACTATGACCAAGGATCAAGCTTCAAATCCCAATACGGAAATCATTTTCAAAAAGCCAGGAGATAAAGCACCAGAAGACAAGCCAAAACAGAAGAAGACAGAGAAGTAATTTTGTGTTTATTTCATTTCTGCTTCTGTTTCAGACTGTTTCTTGCATTAAAACAAAGCCTGTATGTATATATATATATATATCTGATGCAGGTGTTGTAAATTCTCTGCCAGATATATCTCTTAATTTTGCTTTGTTTTTTCTGTTTGTTCTTTGCTTGGAGTCTATGTTAGTGACCTCACCCAAATAGGGGGAGATTGTTCAATCCCTAGTTGATTTGGGCTAGGTTCACTGACTTAGGATGTGACCCATCATGTATACTCTGGGTCAAGTTTATGTCTTAGAGTCTAGGACAGTCCTCTATCTCAACTTCAGATGGACCAGCCTTCCTCAAGACCATCAGGAACCCCAGATTTATCAGTTTTTCAGACTAAGAGAAATGAGTTCGGCGTTCGTCGATCTCGGCTCGATGAAGGGAGTTCTACGCTCGACGATCGTGAGACAATTCATAGTGCTGAGCTCGACGAACTATGTTCTTTGATCGACGAACACTGGGATTCTACTTCAAGATTTATCAGGACTACTTCAAAATTTCTCTAAGTCCAGCTTCATGCTTCGGTCGACGAATGCTAATCTCTACTCGACGATTTTTGTACTCAGAGAATCTGTGTCGACACTTAGGAATTCAGTCGACACCATCTTATGTCGACACCAGGATTTCAGTCGACACCAGCTTATGTTGACACCAGGATTTCAGTCGACACCAGCTTATGTCGACACCAGAGCATTTGTGTCGACACCAAGATCAATCTATCGACACCATTTTGTGTCGACACAACATTTCAGCAGATGCAGAGTATTTCGTCCAAGTCCAGAACTTTTCTCAGGTCGACGAATTTGGTTCTCAGCTCGACGAATTTAGTTCTCTGCTCAACGAATAAAGATTGTCTGATGTTTAAGATTGTATATTCAACGAATGAAGACTGTCAGCTCGACAAACTCAGCTCAGCTCGACGAACTCAAAACTTAGCTCGATAAACTCAGCTCAGCTCGACGAACTCAAAACTCAGCTCGACGAATTATGTTCTTCGGTCGACGATTCTAGACTAGGTCTTCTTCCGTTCCCGTCTCATTCCATGGCGCTTATTCCTGAACATTTAATGGCAGTTCTTCATAGAATACTACCATTAAAATGCGCAGTTAATCTTGGATTATTACATACCATTTTCCCATGGAAACAGTTGGGGAAATAATTAATTGCTGCTTCCTTTCCAGGCCGTCTGCCATTACTGCTCTATATTCAAAATTCGAATGTTTCTTATGACACACAGAGAGATATAGAAATAGTCAGTAATACAGTGACATTCAACACACAACAACAAGAAAAGGATAGACAGTGATTCAGACAATACAAGAAAAAGGAATTCATTCTTGGCCCAGAGTGAAACTGATCAAGAAGAAGAAGAAGAAGAACACTACTTCAATATCAAGAGTCTTCTTCATCTGCTTTTACTCAGGATAACTTCAAAGACAATACATTCATATCAGTCACAAGAAGTTCCTGGAGACTTTCTCTGGACCAGGAAATCTAGGTCTTTGAAGACCTATCACCCTGAAGCAGTGCTCCAGCATTCTTCCTGACTTATCCTACACCTCAGGGGGAGCAAAGCTGCTAAACAACAATCCACAAGTCTTCTCATTTGACTTGAGAGAGAGAAGACCTCATCACCCTCTCACTCCACCTTTGTACAGGGTTTTAATTCCCTTCAAAATTATTCTGGTTGCAAGTCTCCCTCCAAAAGACTTGAGGGTTTGGTTTTTGGGAACCTGATCAAAACCCCATTGGTGCCAGGACACCTGATCAACCCCTTCCTGCAGTGGATTCCTACCAGGGTGGTAGAAGAGTGGACTACCCAGATTTGGGGAACCATTATAAAATTCTTGTGTCGTCTGGTTGCTTTCTTTTCCTTTTGTTTTCTGGCCTTGCTCTGTGAATGTGCTGTGATTAGATAATTATTGCATCTTGGTTTATTGTATTTGCTTCCCTGCACACACACCTAAAATACAACAACAGTTGTAAAAGTTTTAAAATCACCATATACTCTATTCACCCCCCCCCCCTCTAGAGTATATCAGATCTAGCTGCACTTCCAGAGCATGCTTGGCTCAATAAATACAACATTAATAGACTCCTCTATAACTAGGATTTTCTTTTTAAAAATCCTATATGCCTTACTATGCTTATTATAACCTATGAAAATACCTTCAAAATATTTTACTCTAAACTTCATGTGGTAGTACTTCTCATTATTAAGTAAAAAACATTTACTGCCAAAGATCCTAAAGTCGGACACAGTCGGTTTTCTGCCCTTCAATAGTTCGTAGGGAGTCATACGATGGTGTTTGTTGATTAGTGCTCTATTTTGCACGTGACAAGTTGTGTGGATTTCTTCGACCCAGAAGTACTCTAGTACTGAAGCATCATTCAACATAGTTGTACAAGCTTAAATTAGGGTTCTATTGCTTCTCTCAGGAACTCCATTTTGTTGCGTAGTGTGCGGATAGGAAAACTCATGAAAGATACCTTGACTTGCAAAGAATTCTGTCATGGCACCAGACACAAATTCTCTTTTGTGATCACTTCTGATTTTGCCACCAAGCAGTTTAATTAGTTCTGTATTTGCTGGACAAAAATAGTGAAAGAATCAAAGGTGTCTGACTTGTGTTTCAGAAAGAACACCCAAGTAAAATGAGAGTAATCATCAACAATTACCAATGTATATATTTTACCTCCTAAACTATGAATTAGTATATAACCGAATAAGTCCATATGAAGTAGGTATAAACTCCTAGAGGAATCTTTTTCAGAAATGCCCTTAAAGGAAGCCCTTGTATGCATACCCATTTAGCATGCGTGACATGGACTTTCTTTAAGTCACTTAATGCTGGGGGCATCACGCACTATGTTGTGAGAAAATAACATGTTTATTGTTTTGAAATTAATATGTGCAAATCTCTTTTGTCATTGGTCACCAAGAGATGCACTACTTATAGCCAAAAAGCATATTGATGTAAAGTTATCTATACATAGAAAATTTAAACAAAAGATATTTCTACTCCGAGTTCCTGTTAAGATCATCTCCAAATTTACAAACGATTTTATCACACACTTGTCCTCGTAGAACTCAACGATATAGCCTTTGTCACATAGTTGACTTATGCATATCAGATTATGTTGTAATCCTTCAACATAAGCCACTTTTGTGAATGAGACTATCCCATTGGAAATCATACCGTAGCATTTATTGATTCCCCTGTCTGACCCTCCAAAGATGACCTTCGGACTGTCTTCACCTGGGGTAAATTCTCATAGTAGGCTTCTTGTGCCGGTCATGTGCCGAGAGCATCCACAGTCCAAATACCAGATCAGAGTTTTATTGGCCTTTGTACAAACCTACAACCATAAATCATTTGACCTTAGGAACCCAAAAATATTTGGGTCCTGGGTTCTTTATTAGTTTGACACCACTAGGAACATTAACGTAACGAGTGGTCAGTTTCGTACTGTAAACTCGTGAAGCTTCAAAATTAGTAGGGTTAAACCAACAATCTGCTCTAAAATGACCAATTTTTCTGCAACACCAATAGTCAAACCTATTGTACCTTCTCTTGTATTCCTGCTTTACCTTTTGTATGGGAGTTCTAACAGGGGTTAGAGCCTTGGAGGTGGAAGCCTCCTAATTACAGCACACACAAGGCTTCTCAGTTACCTTAGCCTTAGGTAACTTAGTTTTTGCTTTCGGTGCCTTCTTAAAATTAGGTTCATGAACATAAGGATCATACTCTTTTAGAGTTATCTCTTCGTAAGGAGCCTTGAAAACACTTGCCCCAAAGTCTCGGGATGGGTCCATCCATGATAGCACTTCTTAGGCTCTACATAGGTAGGCCTAGCGAAGTGCCCATAGGACGTCTCAGAGTAATATTTGTTCATGGGGAATATAACCTTCTTAAAGGAGGGTTGACTCTTATGTGCCTTCCCTTTACCTTTGGAAGTGACACTCATAGCAGGCTTACCTTTTTCAGCTATGTGGCCAAGACCACTACCCTTCTTTGGAGCGGAAAATTCATCGATGAGAGGGAGAATATCTCTCGACTTGGTGTAGTTTTTAATAAGTTTCCTCTCCACCATGAGCTTTTCTTCTAGCTCATCTAAGTATTTCTCCTTTAGACTTAATGTCGCAACCAAGCATTTCAATTCCTCTTTCAAGGAGTGGACTTCATCTCTGAGAGGAAGTATTTTTGCAAGTTCCTCCTCCAGGATTGTTTCCACTGCCATGAGGGAGACAATCTCTTTTACTTGCTTTTTGACCACCTTGCGGCATTTGTTAAAAGCTTTCAAAAGTTCCTGATGCTGAGCCATCAAGTCAGAATCGTCCTCCTCAGAAGACTAGCCTTCATGACCATTAGTTGTAGTTTCTGATTCAGAGAATATCGTGTGTGATTTTACCTTCCCGTGATACTAGGAGTCACCAACTTTCTCGTCTGATCGAGCCATAAGCCCGAAGTAAGCTTCTTCATTCTCTGAACTAGATTCGCTTGAGTCGTTGTCACTAAGATTGTTTGACTTCTTAGTGACAAATCATTTCTCTTCCTTCCTCTTTCCCTTGAAGGATCTCTTCTCTTCTTTCTTTGGATCCTTCTTTCTTTTTGTACGGACACTCTGCAATTATGTGTCCTATCTTATCACAATAATAATACATAACATCAGAGGTAGAATGTTTATTCGGTTTAGATTTATACCTTTTCTCTCGATTGTAGTTTTTATTCACCCGATCACCATCATGATGTGATCTTCTGAAATCAGAGGAGGATGACTAATTCTTCAATTGTATCCTCTTGCTGATCAATCTTTTAATCTGCTTAGAAGGAAGAGAGAACTCTCCATTAGATAGTTCAGAGCCTGACATGCTAGGCTCAGAGTCTTCTAGGGTATCTGGTGCTCGTGTCCTTACAGGCGACACACCTTTAGACTTTCTAGAACCTTCAGCATTCAGAGCTAGCGACTTCTCTTTGCTAGAAGTCCTACTTCTTTGCTCCTCTTTCTTTCTGGTATTCATTTAAAGTTCGTAGGAGAGCAGCTTCCTGAACAAGTTCTGGCGATCAATCTCTGGCAGCTTCCCAAACTCTCTAATGGCCACAACTTTTATGTCCCAGTCCTTTGTCAAGGATCTCAGAAATTTTTCGTTGAGCTCGTCATTAGTGAATGTGCGACCATAGTGTCAAATTCGTTGACAGTCTAGAAAACTTCTCGAAGTTGTCTGCAATAGTATCATTTGATCCTTGCTTGAACACCTCTTATTCTTGATTGATCAACGATCTACGATTGTCTTGAACTTCTTCGGTACCTTCCATGAGCACAACCAGACAGTCTCACATCTCCTTGGCATATTTGCAGTGGAATAAGTTTTGAAGCATAGAGTCGTCCACTGCGCTGGCTATAATATTCTTTGCTTTTTTATCCAAGGAGACAAGGGCGATATCATCTTTGGTTAGATCCATCATTTTCTTAGGGATCATAACTACAGGATTCAGAGCAGTGGCTTGTGTAGGAATATGAGGTCCTTCTTCCACAATCTGAAATATCCTCGTATCTGGTGCTTCCATGAAAAATCTGACTCTTTCCACATAAATAAGTTCTCTTCGGTGCACGTAGGTAACTTCATAAAAGACATGTCCTCGCTCTTATCCATAGCCACAAAGCAGAATCTCTTGACACTAAACGGGAGATCTTTTTAAAGGTGTTAACCTTATGTTGAACAACACCCCTCTATACTAAATGCAAGTGTCTAGTGTCTACCTAAATCACCTAGAGGGGGTGAATAAGTGGTGTTTGTGTCTTTTCACAGAAAAAACACTTTAAAAAATGAGAGCTCACAAACACAGAGATTTATAGTGGTTCCCCGAGTTGGGTACATCCACTGTCCAGCCTCACCTATCTACCAAGAAGGGCTAGATTCGGCTAATTCACCTTTCTCAAATTTCAACAAATCTTACACCTCGGAGCCACAACTCCTACAACTCGGATACGACACTCCTACCACTTGGAGAACAACTTCTCCTACAACTCGATCCACAACCGTATCTAAAACTCAATCCACAAACGGATCTACAACTCGATCCACAAACGGATCTAAAACTCGGAGATAAAATCTCCTACAAATGTAAAAGTGTGTTACACAAAAGCACTACAAACAATCTTGACAAGATCTGAAGTCTTCTATCCGTTGTTCTTCGATTAGGTTGAACTTGAGTAACTTGGAGAACACGAAAAAATTAGAAATCTTGAAGACTTTGAATCTCGAATCTTGAATCGATTAGGTCTAGGAGAATAGGAACCTTCAGATTGCAAATATCCAGTGAAATCGGAAGATGAAGATCGAATCGTGTCGAGCTTGCGTCGGCAGAATGGAAATATCATGAACTGTGTATGGGTGTCGACGGTATAATTTCGGAAACTTTTTTGATTTGAAATTTGAGTATGAAAGCACGATTAGGGTTGATGAAAAATCCACCCTAAATATTTATAGAGATCCTCAAGTGCAACGACTATAAAAGAACTTCCAAAACAAGACCTCCGAAATTATTGTGCATCGTCGTCGTTCAACCAGAGCCGAAATTTGAAAAACATAACCCAAGTCATTTCCATCGAGTATCGCCGAGTATAGCTGAGTATACTTGCCGAAGTAGTTGTGATATTCGAGGAAACTTACTTGGAGAAATTCAGCTTGATCCAACTTGCCACTTAACACCATGTAGAAGTCATATTCGACACAGTCGACGAGTATTGGCTAGTATACTCGACAAATTCGACGAGTATCAGATAGCTCACTAGATGCACTCGATTGGTATGGGCTAGCACACTAGACGCAGTCGACGCACTTGACGCACTCGACAAGTATCGGCTAGCTCACTCGACATAGTTGATTCCTGACCCAGTGATAGTTGACGAATTTGACTTGGAAAATCCGGAGAAGTAAAATCGAATTGACTTAACGAACTCGTCGGGTACCGACTAGTAGAAGAATTCTGAGAGTATCGTTAGATACGTTCGATGAATTCGATGAGTATACACTGGAAAACTTGATGATTTTTACTCGGCGGATTTTCCAACTCTTAAAGATTTTACCTCAAGTGCAATATGAAAACTCGATGGCCACCCCAGCTCGCCACCCCAGCTTGCCGACTTCCGGCGCACCCCAACCAAGGCTAAGTCAAACATTGCAGCATTTTATTTAACACATTCAAGAATATTCTAAAAGTTATTTATTACAGAAATAAAGTTTCAGGAATTAAAAAACGGGGGCGCGCAAGCAGGGAGGGCATCGGGATGCGAGTACCGGTCGGCTCGGCAAAGGAGCTGCTCACTTACCTACCCCGGCCTTGCGACCCCCGCCCCCAAGACTGCCGCGCATGGAGCAGCTCGCGGATCCTTCCGGAATTCCTCTGCGCGACCGAGAGACCGTCATCTATCTCATCCAGCAGCCGGGAGGGGGACATCAGCTCGCCAGCTTGGCCACGACGCACCTCGTCAGCAAGACGCGCTTAGTCGCGCTGCAGCGTCTCATTGACCCCCTGCACCTCGCGAAGCCCGCACACCAGCTTTTTGAGGAGCTTGACCTCCCTCCTAGTCAACTCGCCTTGATCCACCTTAGGACCCAGGTAAGAGTCCAGCGAGCTCGGGGAGGGGAGGTGAGAATAGTGGGCTGCCCGCGAGGATCCCTCGGCAGCAGATTGACTGGGAAGAGCTGTGAAGATAGGTGTTAGCAAAAAGAGGCAGAAACAAAACTCATGAAGCAAGGTGTCAAGCAAGACTAACCAGACGAGCTTGGCAGCTCAAGGGAGGTGTGGGGAGAGATGATCCTCAGATCCTTCCCGCGACCTGGGCCGCGAGCCCGCGGCGAGATGAGCTCAAATCCCGGGGTGGGAATGGTCCCCAGACCCGCCCCCGCGGCCACGTCAGTTTGGCGAGGAGGGGAGGAGCACACTGGCGAATTCGGCCTCTGCGAGCTCACAGGCAGGATCCCAAAGAGAAGAGGCGGGTCCCGAGGATGGTTGTCCGGTGCCGTGATTCGCGAGTTGGCAAGCGTGGTCTCGCCTCACGGTGTGGGCTCTCGCGGCGCGACGTCCTCACCATCTGGTTGACCGTCCTGATCGTCGCCTACTATGACAACCTCTCTATCCTTCTCAAGAATAGTTCGGGTGGAAGTGCCGGTCTCGCGAGCCAGGGTGGCCCTCAGGTCGTTGAAAATGGGCTCAGCCGCCTCAGGGAATGGCTTTGACCTCTTGGAGCTGGGCTCGGCAGAGTCGATTTGGGGAGCTTTCGCGGGGACCGCCGTCAGGGCGGCAACGCGAGCTGCGGAGGCCTGGCGAGCTCGGTCTATACGCTCTTGGATCTCCTTAGGAAGAGGAATCCTGGCAGGGTAGCAAAGGGAATGGAAAGAGTCAGGCAGGTGGGCAGGTGCACATATATAGCCGCAGGTGGCCCCCACCCGAAGATTCCCGCCAACTCGCCAACCCGCCCTCGCCGCACACTTGGGGTTGGATGTTTCTTTCCGAGCTTTGACAAGCTCAAAAAGAGCGGGGATTGTGTACAACCCCGTGTCCGGCGAGCAAGGCCGCCAAGGCCCAGACAGATCGGGCTAAGGGTTGTAGGCGAGCTCGGCGGTGGAGATGGAGAGCCCGAGCTCGGCATTCGTCGATCATAAACCGGTGATCGTCAAACGGAGATCAACTTTTGTCCACCCAGAGCTCGGCATCTGCCGAGCTAGCCCCAGCTCGCATCCTCTCAGTGGAACTCGACAGCAGTAGGCGAGCAAGACCTGCCGAGGTGATCAAAGCCCTCTGCTCGCCTGGATGAATAAGGTACTTATTACTGTTTTGCCCCCGCTGGTCTGCCTATAGCCCTTCAAAATAGCGGAGTTTGGCTGTTGGCAGACCCAGGGAAGGGTTTTCTCGTATTTTCAGGTTAGTTCTTTTGCTTATTGGCAGTCCGGATTTTGAAAACTATAAATAGGACCCAAGGGGTACCCCAGAAAGCAGGTTCTCCCCTGTGCTCTTCTGCTCCAATCTTCAAGTGCTTTCTGAGGGTACCTTAGCTCGGCTTCTGGCTAAGGAGGGGAAGCGCTCTGAGATCTGTCGGGTTTGTGGTGGGACCTCCCCCGCTGAGCCCTTGGGTCTGTGTCACCTTGTCTTCTTTGTTGTTTTGCTTGCAGGAGTGAAGTAGGCGCGAGACCGCCCCTTCCCCAAGGGCGAACTCCACAGGAGATCTAGGAATCAGTTTCAACATTAGTAGGTATATACGAAGAATTTTATGAGTATCAACGAGTATACTCGACAAATATCCCTTACAACACTCGACGAATTTTACTTGGGTAAAATTTCTATTCTTCTGATTCCAAGTCCTCCTTCCTTGATCCTTTTTATGCACTTGAGATAGAAGTACTTCCCAATAGAGAGATTACACGTGAGTCAACACATTGGCCTACACAATGAAGGATTACATTGTATAGTCCCGTGTTTACTGACCTACCGTAAACTGACATTGGCGTGTACTTAGCAACGTAGACATGCAAGTACATAACTAAAATAGAACATCAAATACAATCTTAATTCATCTTAGCCTAACTGGACCCTTCTTCAAATCAGGGTTATTGTGGATACAATATCCAACAGTCTTGATCTGAGCTGTAATCGTGAAATATAAAGGTTGAGTTATAGGATCTTGTGGTGGATCTGAGGTAGGGCATGTGTGCCTGAGATATGAGATTTAATCTCTGAGATAGGATTCTGTTGAGAATCTAAGGTAGGGCCTTTGGCCTGAGGTAGAATCATTCTTGATCTGAGCTGTAGGAGTGTTATTCTCCTTGAGTATATGATTATCCTCCTAGCCTGAGGTGTATGACTTTTGATTAAGTTTGAGGTAGGTGATGTGTGGATTACTGAGCTGTATGAGTAATATTTACTCTGAGTTGTAGGGCTTTGGCCTGAGATAGGACATAGAGGAAGTTTGAGAGATCCTGAGGGATCTGTGTTGTAAGCTCTTTAAGCTGAGATTGGAGAAGATTGCCTTATCTAACACACTGTTAGAAAGGTGGGAGTTATAACACCCCAATTTCCTAGAACTTAAGGCTCAGTGAGCTACCACGTGGCCATAGGAAGCTATCGCCCAGCGGTAGCCTTCTTTTGTTGAGAGCGTCGAGAGTGTCAAGTGGTAGCTTGCGACATTCGTAAGCTACTGCTCGGCGGTAGCCCCTTTGCGTTGAGATGAAAAGCACTGAGTAAAATGCGTTGAGAGGTTACTGTGCGGTGTTATCGCTAATGCTAGCGGTAGTGGGGCATTCTGCAGAGGCAGGTGGGTCTATAAGCTACCGTGGCGCAGTCACTAGTTACCGTCCGGTGGTAACAGGCAAAAGTAGTTTCATAGATTATGATAATAGGCCATCCGATCTTATTAGAAATCGATCCAATGGCCTAGGATCATCCGTCCTTAACCCTTAAGTAGGGTTGAGGGGTTCATCCTCCTCATTTGTTCTCATTATTTAGGGCTTTGAGTGAGAGTTTGGATGAGGGAGAAGAAGAGAACCTTCCACCATTGACGAAGCTTTAGAGATCCGTTCGCTGATCCAAGGACAGATCCGTGGAGAGGACTTGAAGGCGCACACTTTCATTTGTGCAAACCAAGATCTCCTTGGCTAGGAAGATGAGTCGTAAGGTAACGACATTTCTCCACTCAGTTTTTATGATGAGTGCATGGCATCCGTTTTGTTTTTGATTTCTTTCAAGCATTTTGGCACCAGATCTATCAAATGAGAGAGGTACGGGTTGCCATGGTGCAAGAGGATCCACTGGGTCAATTGAGACCGTCTCCGGTACGTTGTTGCACTAGAAATCTGTTAAGTTAGTGGATTAGGGATTGTGGGTGAAGATGTAGCCATGACTGTTTATCTGATACAGAGATGTTGCATGACGAGACATATGGATTTTGCTAGAAATCTAAATGCAGTGAAAACACTGTTTGTGATGTTTGCCCCCTTTTTTGTTTGAGAACGAATTGTGATTTTGGGCAAAATTGATAAGGCTGATTGTGAAGGCTGGACTTGGTCTCTATGGTCGGATAGCTAGCCCGTGACGTTGCAAGCCATGTGTGGAGAGTGTCCCGGCAAGACAAGTCCCCTTCTGTGATACTGACGGGAACGCCAAGCATTGGACAAGCCTGGGCAATGAAGCCCAAAAGCAAGCGGGGTCAAGCAAGGTTTCTTAGCATCAGTTTCTTTGTGTGATGGAATAAACGTGCGAGTCAGAGCTTCCAGGCAAAGTAGGGTTTGAGACCCATGAGCATGTGGCGCCTAGGCAAGATATCTATGTTGCGGCTTGAATGTCGTTAGGGAAATTAGAAGTACCCGTATGGATGATTGTGGTGTGCTATGCATGATGATTTGTTAGATTCATTTGTGCTATAGGGTGTATTGGGTGAAACCCAGGTTTGCATACATGCTGCATTATAGGCCCCTTTTATTAAATGCTCAATTTAAAAACGTGTTTGTTGTATGAGACATCCAAACCTGACGCTTTACTCTTTATGTACATTTGCATACGAAGTGCTGACTTGCAGGGTGATGGAGTGGCTCAGGGTCCGCTAGGGACGGCCAGGAGGAGATGTGCTAGTTACATAGTTGAGGTCAGCCTTTGTTGACCCACGTTACAACAAAAATTTTACAGGAGAAGGATCGCCCATTGTAGCAAGCTCGTCGGCCAAAAAGGCCTAAGCCTCATGAAGTGTACTCTTTTATAGTACTTATCATTCATTGAATGTTATGCTTAATGCATTGTAGTTCCAGCTTGCACACCGAGGTATCCTAGGTGTGCTAAGACATGCTACTTTGTTTGTTATTACTACCGTTTTGTTGGCATTTGTTTGTTGTAAGGCCTTAAGGCCATTTCAGACTCCTAAGGTTATGGATAACTTCTAGTTTATTGTGTGTTTTTGATGTCTTGTTTTCCGAGTTTTGAGATGGGTAGTTCTTTATATCATTTTATAATACTAAAGCTGTGGATTCTATATTTTGTGGGGCCCCGGTCGGACCCATATTATATGGTAATTATAGGAAAGGGGTTACAGGAGGGACAATGGATGTACCCATATCTTGGGGAACCACTATAAATACCGGTCTGTTGTGTATCTTTCTTGAAAGCTAACTAAAATAAGTGAACACTCAACACACCAAAACAAAACGATAGTCTTAAAGACTAAGAAACCTATTCAGAACCCCATCCCCCTCTAGGTGTATAGATACTCTTGAAACAAAGGCTTTCAAGTGATATCAGAGGGAGGTTGTTCAAAAAGGACTTAATAGTCTGAACAGATCTCCAAGAGTAGCTAAAGATTATCTCCATGGGTTCAGGTGAGGACCACAAGGAGTTGAGCTTAAAGAAGCTTCCAGTTTACAGAAAGGAGAACTTTGAGATTTGGAAAGAGAGGGTCAGGCTATTCATGAAAGCGTCGGACCTTAGGAACTTCATTACAGTTCAGGAAGGACCCTTCATTGCCATAAAGATCTCTATCGTAGATGCATATATCTAGACCCCAAATAAATACACTGAAATGACTAAGAATGAAGTCATCTTGTCCACTATGGATAAGAGGACACAAAATATCATTGTCAATGCCATAGATGACTCCACCTTCCAATAACCTATCCACTGGAAGATAGCCATGGAAAAGTGGGACTCCCTCATTATCTACATGGAAGGGATAGAGGAGGTGGGGACTGGCATGAAATCCATCTTGAATCAATAATATAAATCCTTCAAAAACACAGGAAAGATTCCATAGCAGAATGTTATGAGAAGTTCTTCTTGATAGTGAACAGTCTGATCACCTATGACAGACAGTTCACTGACTATGAGCTAAATGACAAGTTCATGAGGTTCCTAAACATGGAATGAGACATTAACATCTGTGTCATCAGAGAAGTTGGCAACCTGACCAACACATTGCCCCAGAACTTATTTGGGAAGTTGCTATCCCATGAGATACAGCTAAACTCTAGGAAGGCTGAAGAGGATGTTGTCAGATATCTCAACAAGGAGAAGACTGTGGGCTTTAGAGCTAAAGCCACAAGAAGAAGCAGGGAAAAGACTCCTCCTCCAAGAAGATTTGTAGAGTCATAATGCTTAGATCCCAGCTCCTCTGAAAATGAGCTGTCAGATGGAGAACTAACACTATTCTCCAAGCAGTTCAAGAAGCTACTGAGCAAGTGGAGACAATGGAAGAACAAAGGATCTTCTAGCTCCACCTCAAAGAAGCCCTACTTATGCAGAAACAAATCCAGAAATGACACCTCTGGAGAAAGGTATGACTCCAAACAGAACAAATATGTTAAGTCTAATGTTGTTTGTCACTATTACAACATGAGTGGATATATCATTACTGACTGTCCAATTAAGAGGAAGGAGCAGATGAAGTCTGAAGGAAAAAAATCATCACAGGGACAAGAAGACTAAGAAGAGCTTCTTGGCTAAGAACAAATTCTATTTATCAGACAGTGATTCTAAATCTTTAAAATCAGATGAAGAAGAGGCCTGCATTGGCCTCATGTCTATTAAAGAAGAAGCAGATCATCCAGTTGCCCCTTCAGGCATAAGGGCTTCACTATCCTCTGTTGACAGTGATTGTGAAGAGGATGAGGAATTCAGTCTCATAGCTCAAACAGGAGAAATCAGGATAATGTTATTCCTGATGAGGTACATTCTATCCCTAGCTCTCCTTCTATTTATGAGTCTTGCTCAAACTCTTAAGCATCCCCTTCCTCCAATGACGATGATGGTTCAGATTCTGAAGATGATGCCAATCAATTGATTGACAAGTATGATGCAATTATGGATGCTCTGAAGAGGAGCAAAAGGCTTGTTAAGAGACAAGCTAAGGAGATTGTCTTCCTACAGTAAGTTTCTTCCCTGTAGTCTGCGTCAACACCCTTGCTAGCTCAGATGAGGAGGGAAGTTATCCAATTGAAGACAATATCAATCATCCAAATTGGGACCATCAGCCATAAAAACAAGGTCATTATGGATCTTAAAGAGAAGCTCCTTAAGGAGAGAATATTAGTGGCTGAATTATCAAAGCCCAAAACTGTATTGCCACTGATGAACTCCGTTACCTCTCAAAAGAATAGGAGAGGTTTGTGGTTCAAGTGGAACTCTAGAGCTGCCCATTACAAAGGGAAAGATAAAGCTCCAGTAGTGCCTCAGACTACTTTTTATAAGGTAATCCTCCCTTCCAACAGGTATGATCTGTAAAACATGTATGGTCACTAGAATAATGAGAATCCTTTTTGTAAGAATACAAGGGTATCTTACAATGGAAGGAGAAAGGGCATGGTTTTGAGTGCACTGAAGGCTCCACATGAGGAAATCCAGATGGACCATCATGGACCATTTGTATTTAGTTCTCCAGCCCCCACACTCAAGGATAAGGCTGTGGCTATTCTCAGGCTCTTCAAGCAAAAATCTAGACCAAGGGTAAGTCAGTCAATAAGCCTAACTTGGCCAACTTTGAGGCCATTAACAGTATGTCAACTGCAAAGAAGACTACTATTGATGAAACTCAGAGTAAGCCAAGTATATCTAGTGGCAGACAATCTTTAAGTCAGATTCTTGTTAAAAGAAGTAAGAAAAAAGCTATGGCTCTACGTTCTGTACAGACAGTTGTTTACAGCTTGCACTCCACAAGGGATGTTTAGAAGATGTGATACAACATTCATGAATGTTGGTGATTTGGTAAATTGGGTCACTTTGCCATAGATTGTTGGCAAAACTCAAGTATGCCAAGGGCAAAGGTGAGTCTTCCTGCAAAAGTGTTGCAGGTAGACATGTTCATTTTTATTGGATATGTACTTTCTCAGATTTGAAGAAGGGCCCAGTTAAGCTAAGATAAATTATGAATGTATTTGATGTTGCCTTTGAGGTATGTACTTGCAGGTCTTCATTGTTAAGTACACACTAATGTCAGGTTATAGTGGGTCAGTTAATACAGGACTATACAATGTAATTCCTCATTGTGTAGGACAAAGTATTGACTCACGTGTAATCTACCTATTGGGGTGTACTTCTATCACAAGTACAGGAGAAGGCTCAAGGATGGTCAAGGCTTAGTTTCAGAATGAGGAATTTCTCCTAACTAAAATTCGTCGAGTATGATTTGGAATACTCGTCGAATTCGTCGAGTATCAACTTGATAATCGTCAAATTTGTCGTGTATACCTATCCATACCCGTCGAATCCATCGCTTATACTTAGGGAAAATTTGCTGAAGAATTGAAAAATCTACTAAGTAAAATTTGTCGAGTATCGTCGTGCATACAAGTCTAATTCGTCGAATGTATCTAACGATACTTGCCGAATTCATCAAATATGTTAAGTGATACACGCTACATTCGTCAAGTCCAATCGATGTTATTTGTCAAGATTTTTCCAAGCATAATTCTTCGAATATCAAAGCGTTGAGTGCGTTGAGTTAACTCGACGATATTCGACGAATGCAGTCTATGGCGTTGAGTGAACTCAATTCATCGAACATTTTGGCGTTGAGTGTGTTGAGTTAACTTGACGATATTTGTCAAATGCAGCCTATGGCATTGAGTGAGCAAAATGCATTGAGTTCAACAACGTTGAGTTCGTTGAGTTTCAGCCGATACTCGACGAATTCATCGAATATACCTACTGATACTTGATGAATTCGTCGAGCATGACTCTTCACTATAGCATTGAGTGACCAATCGGCCTGAACTGATTTCGCTAAGGCAATTTTTTCGTATATCAGAATCATTCCGTGATTATTCTTATGATACTCGACGATACTAGACAAGTCGTCGGTTGCACACTCTAGGATTTTGTGATTTCCGATCGGCCGCTCGTCAACTTGCTGTGTATGATAGATCTTCACAGATATACGTGACTGGATCGATTATCTCCTTCAGATCTACACTTCTCCAAATCGTGTCGATTAAAGACGCAAGTTTCAAGATCGTGTCAACTGAAGAAGTTTGTGAGGGTCACAAATCATTATTGAATCAAGAGTACAAAACTTTCAAGCAAGTATCAAGTGATACTATTGCTGACAGCTTTGAGTAATTTTTTAAGATCGTCAATGATCTTAGGAACTACGGTCGCAAATTCACTAATGGCAAGCTGAACGACAAATTTCTAAGATCCCTAACAAAGGACTAGGATACAAAAGTTGTTATCATTAGGGAGTTTGGGAAACTGCCGGAGATAGACCTCCAGAACCTGTTCGGGAAGATGCTCTCCTACAAGCTTCAAAATGAACACCCTAAAGAAGGAAGAACAGAACAGCAGAACTTCAAGCAGAGACAAGTAAGTTTCATTGAAGGCCGAAGGTTCTAGAAAATCTAGAGTTGTGTCACCCATAAGGACACTAGTTCTAGATACTCCTAGATACTCTGAGCCAAGCACGCCAGTCTCTGAGCTATCTGACGGAGAGTTCGCCCTCATTTCCAAACAGTTCAAGAAATTGCTAAACAAGAGGAGACAAATGAAAAATCAGTCATCCTCTTCTGATTTCAGGAGATCACATCATGACGGTGATCGAACGAAGAAAGGATACAACAAGGAGGACAGGTATAAATCGAAATCGAACAAACAGTTTTCCTTTGACGTTGTTTGTTACTGCTGTAATAAGCCAGGTCATATGATTGTTGAATGTCCGCACAAGAAGAAGGAGGGCTCCAAAAAAGAGGAGAAAAGATCTTTCAAAGGCAAAAGAAAAGAAGAAAAGAGCTTCGTCGCCAAAAAGTCGAAGACTCTCAATGATAGTGACTCGAGTGAGTCGAGCTCATAGAATGAGGAAGCCAACTTCGGGCTTATGGCTCAATCAGATAATGAAGTTGGTGACTCAGTGTACCATGGGAAGGTAAATTCGGACACAATTCTCTCTGAGTCTGAAAAGTCCACTAATGGTCATGAATGTTATTCTTCTATAGAGGGCGAGTCTGAGTTAATGGTTTATCATGAGAACCTTTTGAAGGATTTTGACAAATACTGAAAGGTAGTCAAAAAGAAGGCAAAAGAAATTGCTTCTCTCAAGGCAGTGGAGTCAATCCTGAGGGAGGAAATTGCAGAGTTGACTACTCGCAGAAGTGAAATCCACTCCTTGCAAGAGGAACTGAAAAGCTCAGCTGAAATATTAATGCAGAAAGAGAAATATCTTGATGAACTTGAAGAAAAGTTCTTGGTGGAGAGAAAACTCGTTGAGAGTTACTCCAAGCCTAAGACTATTCTCCCTCTCATTGATGAGTTTTCAGCTCCAAAGAAGGGTAGTGGTCTTGGCCACGTAGCTGGAAAGGGTAAGGCTGCCAAGAAAGCCAGTGCCAAAGAAAAGGGGAAGGCACCCATGGGTCAACTCTCATTTAGGAAAGTAATCTTTCCGACAAATAAGTTTGACCTTGAGTCGTCCTCTGATCATCTAGCTAGGCATAGTTTGGTAGAGCCCAAGAAGAGATAGCAGTGATGGACCCGTCCCCGAGACTATGGTGCCAGTGTATTTAAAGCACCTTATGAAGAAATAGAACTCAAGAGTTATGATCCTTATTGTAATGACTCCATCCGTTCATATAGCATATAATAGAAGGTTCGGCCGGGGCCCCACACCATACGCCACAAAACAGGCGGTGAGGTTACAGGTTAATACCAATTCATAATTGCATCCTAACTCAGAGCATTCTAGCGAAAGCCTTTAACAATAATACTGAACTCAAACCAGGAATGTCCACTAATTTATATAAACAACCACATTTATATATAAACTCTCGAAGGAATGTACAACAAATACAATATCGTTTGGCCTTATGGTCTTACAGTTACTCTTTACGAGTGTGGAAACCAAACATCGGTGCACAGGCCTGCCACACATGAACAAAACACAACATTCTTTGCATAGCCTTCAAGGGCTAGCGGCGGCAATAGCAGCAGGGACTTCATCCCTTATATTTCCCGCTCGGCTCTCCAGCACTTACACAGGGACAACCCACCAAGCGGTGGAAAATAAGGTAACGGTCAGCATTCAGCTGACCATTTTATAATGACCCTACCCCTTTCCCGGGGCAGTGGTATTCCTTCCCTGCTGGCATAGCAATTCATAGGCAAATATATCATACATTGTGCTCTCACGCACAAACAATACATCACAACCATCATCCACGCTGCCCGACGATCCGTGCACTCAGGGCACATTCTTTGTGTGCCGGAAAACCAGGGCCAACACCACCATTCACGGTCTGAAACCCAACAGTATTGAGCATTTAGTCTTAACGTCGCGCAGGCCTAAGACTCTCATTATGCGCTCCAACTAACCACACTTTCAGGTCTCCAAGTCGAACGGACATAACGCAGGTATGGATCAGCCACCCCCGTTGCTCAAGCCGCCTTGCAATCACGAATACCAACGTACTCGAGGCCAAATCTAAGGCGCGGGTCGGTTTCACCTTTCCTCTTCTGCACGAAGCCTTTTTAGGAGCTCACAGCTCACAATAGCCATATTTTCCACCAAGGACTGGCTTCACAATAACCACAATGTCTACCAAGGACTGGCTTCACAATAACCACAATATCCACCAAGGACTGGCTTCATAATCAAAAAGGAGAGTTAATGTTAGCGTCCTTCATAATCGCTTCGCGGGTTCAACAGAAACTCTCTTTTTGCACCCAACTCCACCCAAACGCTGCAGCATCCTGCAGTGCCAGAAAACTGGTCTTCGCATAGCACACAGCACAAGCATCACAAGAGTATTTCCCTGGACTACCACTCCAGTACTTCTTGCTACTGCCATTCACAGGTCCAACCCATCGACTCCACAAACCACACATTTAACCGCGGAGTCTTCTCCGGTGTGCAAATGAAACATCACTAATCCAGACTAACCTGTCCAGATGGGCTTCACACAGCATGCCTACTTCGTACTACACATTTTTGGATCTATATGCAAGATGATTCCAAGAATCAACCCAAGGGAAATCCCTCCGCAATCCACCCTCTGGTGGGCGAAATCCATGTACATGCCAAAAAGAAGGACTTCACATGTCCAAGAAAGAAGATCGTTACCCTTGATGACCTCTTTGTAGCCATGGAAATCTAGCCAGTTGGAAAGCACCGCAGTGGCCTTGCCTCCATAAATCTGGCCTCGGATCTCGATTCGGGACTCGGAAGCTCCACCGGCGGCCGGATCCCTTTGTCCTCCTCCTCCTCCTCCTTGCTTTCCCTTCTCTCTATCACTTTTAGAAATAGAAATAGCCAATATGAATGAGAGTTGATCGCTCATACCCGGCCTTAAAGCAGTAGGGTGAAGGCTTGGACCATTGGATCCAAATGAAGGACGAACGACCACAATCGCCCTCAAAATGTCTATTTTGGGCTGAACATTGCCTGTGGCACGCCCGTGTCACAGGGCGTGTACCTTAAGCGTCACACTACTAACTTAACCCGAACAGGACACGGCCATGTGAACATGCCCGTGTTCATGGTCGTGTGCCCTAAACACAGCTTCAGACATGCCTGTGTTTATCCCGTGTTCACCAAGCCTCATTGCCTTG